>JAMZAV010000874.1:0-233080 GCA_024449915.1 Sweltsa coloradensis
TATCCTGCTTTTAGTTTTTTTTAAATTTCCGGGACAGCCCGAAACAGTGACAAAAAAAATCAAAATGTTTTTTTTTTACATCGAAGACATCATCGTTTATCATACTGAGTAAATTAAAGACCATACAAAATATTAACCATCAGTGATAGATTCCCCAAACTTTCTTTGTATCCTTAAAGCCGTGCGTATTAATCACATTTCATTTGCGTCTCTTTGACTTACGCCAAATTAAATTCATTTTGCCTTCAGAAACACCAGACTACATTATTAATTCACTGGTAAATACGTGGTTTGTCCAATTATTAATCATCAAGTTTGCGAGTTAGCAGTGAGTGGAATAGGTTTGCAATTTACTTGGTTCGTGTGCAAAGTTTCTATAGTCAAACCACAGGACGCGAAGCTCACAATACGCTTCATTTGGCGTTTAGGCCTAAACAATTTATAAGATTTTTGAGTTCAGAGATAGACAAATATTAGGGGAAAAGCATAGACGCCGATTTGGACAATTTATAAACAGAAACATTAAGAGGGGGCGCTCAGCTTGGCCCAACTAAAAATGAACGCGCCCAGGTGTTGACAATTGCAGCTGGACATTAGAAATATCATTACCAAATTTCGCATTAATGTTAATAGAGTACGTGTCGATTGATATCCAACTTTGGTTGGCGAAAATAAGCCTTTGAATTCTTTTTTTGGCTTTGTGGCTAGCGTCTCTGCATCCAATACAGATGGTCCAGGGTTCGATTCCTGCTATAGGCAGATTTATCTTCTAGTTTGGACTTAAAGGGGTGTTCACCCGCTAAACTAAAAAAAAATTCCATTCAGGCTAACAAGTTCTGAATTTAGAAATAAACAGAAAAAATATTGGGTCCACCATGACCCGGAAAAAATGTCGAATTTAGTATTTTTCAAGCTAGGTTCCATCGGCAAAAATCTCTCATAATAAATAACATGGGGACGAACTTTATGCCCAGTGACCTTGAAGGATTTTGATCCAAAAAAAATACTAGCCATTATAGACGTACTCGACAATCTTTTCTGTAAATCCTCTTTATTTTGTTTTGTAAATTTGGCAAGTGGTTCGGTCAAAATATGTTGATTACCAAGGAGGTGTGTGATTTTGGAATGCATATTTGTGCGTGTTTGTGTGTATATTTTGTGCACAGTTTTAAGGCACGATGTTATAAAGGACCCTTTTAGACTGGTATGATGCTCTAGTATCTATGTGGAACAAAAAGATACAAGTTAAAGCCGATTTAAAAAAATTACCAAAACGCCAATTTTCGCGAATTTCACGATTAAAAAAATAACTAGGAAACGCTCAGTTGGACGCGTTAATAAGCGAGCACGTGCTATAGCTATAGACCCACATTGCACATTTTTTAAAATTTATAAATTTGCGACGTTCGCTGTCCACGGGGCCATGTTTCCAATATTATTTATTATTGCCAAGGTATTTGGGTAAACCTTTACTTTTGTGGATAAAATCCACCGCCATCTAGAGGACCTTGAAATCATTTCCTTGGGAAAACTTTTTATTGATTTATTTATTTGTTCATTCAAATACAGCATTGCTGCCATTTTACATTGAGGTACTAGGATAATAACTTAAAAATCATATTAATAATAATAAATAATTATATATGCAGATGATATCGTGGAATTTGGAGACAGTGGTAAATAACAGAAGGTGGATAAATGGAATGAGCTGACAGAAGAATTTAGAATGAAGATAAGCAGAAGAGTGAGGTTTTAGTGATGCAAAGAGTCAAAAAGTCTCAAAGATATAAAGATAGAATCACACTGAGGGGAGTAGAACTGGAGGAAAAAGATGAATTCCAATACCTAGGAAGTATTGTGACTAATGAAGCAAAAGTAGGGAATGAAGTTAAGCGGAGAGTGGGGTTGGCAGAAAAGTTTTGCCAAAAGATCAGAAAGTTAATTTGGAATGAGCATTTCCCTAAAAAATGCAAAATGCTCATATATAAGATGTACTATCTACCCATTTAAACATATGGTGCTATAACGTGGACAATGGGCTGGAAGGAAGAAAGTGCTATACAGGCAGCTGAGATGAAGTTCCAACGCAGTGTGGCAGGTGTGACAAAGTTGGACAAGATACGAAGTAGAATGAAAAGGAAGAAAGTAGGAGTAGAGAGCCTAAAGTTCAAGATGGGAAAGGAGCGACTACGATGGTATGGACATATGAGAAGAATGGAGAAGAATAGAATCCCAAGACAAGCATTTGAACTAAAGAATGATATGAGAATAGTGGGAAGACCTCGAGATAGGTGGCAAGATCAAGTACAGGCAGATGTGGAGGAGAGAGGAGAGGAGTGGGTAGTAGTTAAAGAGAGAGAAAGATGGTGGGAGGACAGGAAATAGTGGAGAGAGTTGGTGTTACGACAAGAAAATGAGGAAGAAGATGAGGTGCCGAGCTTGGCAGGCCGGTGCTGATTCGGTGATGCCCAAGATTTAGGTGGAAACACCCCTTTACCCAACTAAATGATGTTAGAACAAAGTGTAGTGATATATATTATAAAAACATAAAATGTTATAAAAACAGTAGAACATAATCATTTCAGTAACATATAGTTGGTTAACACTTACAATAACTTGAATAAATATTAACTCTTTGGTAACAAATAATATGCTGCTTCCTCGATAGTATTTTGATTACTGCTAGGTGGCAGTGCATAGTGGCCAGAAACCTCGTGCGACTTTTCGTTGTCATGGTAATGTTAAACTTTTGTTAAAATGAAATGTAATTTCCATCTACACTACTTATCGGATCAAAATAAAATTAACATAATCGTGACCGGACGGACATTCTAAATGATTTGGCCACCTCAGATTTTGTCGCCGTTTAGTTTTAAAAAAACTTTCGATTAGCTTGAATGTAACTTTGTAACTTTTTGAACGATTTTGCCACAAAACTAATGGCATTCAATCCAGATCGAAGCTTGCGGATGGTCCAAATTTCAACTCGATCCGAGCCTCCGTTCGAACGTTATGGCGAGACATAAAAAAAAAAACACACTGACTATTTTTTCCGGCAAGGTCAAATCGAAACGCTCGCTCCGCTCGCTTAAAAAATCGTGAAAAATCAGTTACAAGAAATAATTTTTAACGGTCATTTGAGTGTAGTACTAGGAAACGCTCAGTTGGACGCGTTGATAAGCGAGCACGTGCTATAGCTAGACCCACATTGCACATTTAAAAAAAAAATTAAATAAAAAATAAAAAAAATGAAAATATGGTATTTGTATAATATAAAATCCGTTAAAATTTGCAACGTTTGCTGTCCACGGGGCCATTTTTCCAATATTATTTATTATAGCCAAGGTATTGGGTAAACCCGTGGGTAAACTTAAATTTGTTTATAAAATCCACCGCCATCTAGAGGACCTTGACATTATTTCCTTGGGAAAACTATTTTAACTCTTTGGTAACAAATAAAACACTGCTTCCTCGATAGTATTTTGATTACTTCTAGGTTGCAGTGCATAGTGGCGTTTTCTAGTAAGTAACTGAATTTAAAGTTCACCAGGACTTAAGCTTAAAGCAGCTTTTAAGCTCACCACACCTAAGCGACGAGTTGCAGAGCCAATTATTAGTTTCAGTTACCACGGGCGTTGTGAAATGTCACGACTAATTAACTAGATGAACCCATAAGTCGTATAATGGTTTAAGCGGTACTAGGATTATCCCTCAGCGGCGGTGGTCACTTACTATAGCTCATAGGGTTGAACACGTCTGCGCGCGGCCATGGCCAAAGGGCGAGTGGACGGCGAAGTCTCGCTTCTTCTATGTGACGTATCGTTGAAGAACGAGTGTCCATGTGTCACTCACTATAGAAGTAGTCAAGGCGCTCCACGTGATAAAGATAAGAATGCCACGGCAGAGGGATTGCAGCCTACCCTAGGAACCTTGTGTGCTACGCCCTAAAGACTTGTGTTACACACGGAGCATTAGGCCAAAAAAAGCGCCAAGACGAAAACAAAATATACTACACACACGTGCTTCTTGAGAAAAATATGGGTTCGTTCCAATAAGTGCAAAATAGCGCCTTCAGCGCAATTGTGGGAGGACCCCCGTTCTACCCATTACATGACTGTTGTTTGTAGCATCATTGTTGTGTTTTAATGCATTATTGTTGAAATATTACTATTTCAAATATTTACTTAACTGTAGTTTATTGTTTGTGTTTGCATTTATGTAATTGAATTTATTTAGTTGTCCTCCTTTGTAAATCATTTTTTTTTTTTACTGAATGGGATAGATGTTTAATAAATAAATACAAATAAATAAAACATAAAAATCACTTAGAGAGTACTTTTCTAATAATTCCCCCCCCCCCCCCACCCCCACAACCCTAGAGAAATTTCTGAAATCAATACTGATCGAAACACTATCGCCTTCGCACTTTGGCCACCGCCAAGCACCGGCTAAGAAATGTCGTCCGCGGTGGCTCATGCGATTGGGATGTAGGTCCAAAGTGTACGTGACACTAGGGGGCCGTGGGTTCGAATCCCGCATAAGTAAAGGGTGTTTCTAACTGTCAAACTGAATTCAAAAATTCAAATCTTCTCTAATTCGATGCGTAAAAAAACAAGAAATCAAGGCAAAGGTCAACGGAACCACCGCTGGATATAACACATGACAACTCTCTAGAACCAACGTTATGAGGCATTTAGACTGTTGCTGAAAATGGAAACAACTGAACTGGAACTGAAGGATTAAAAGAGTCGTGCGAGAATTACGTCACATTACGGATAATATATCGGTTAAACGCGGACTTGGATCAAAGAAGTCGTTGTAGCTCGATGCCAGTTACTCACAGTCATATCTGAAAGATTTTTAGGAAGGTTTTTCACTGCCATCAGCTATTTTTTTTGTAAAAAAAATTATTACCACTATATTATAGCAACCCTAGCACATTCATCTAAACATGGTCCAAACTAACAAATTATTATAACAATATTAAACCCTGTTCAGTTGTAAAAACTGATTTACAGAGGACAATAAATCAAATAAGTTCATGAATGCACACAATAATAATGAACTGTACTTCAGAAAACTAAGGAATGAGAATATTACAACTATAATGTATAAGACAACAATTTATTTCAATATTATATTCAAATATTACAACAATTATTATGTGAATTGTTTAAAATAAAATAAGAATTTGTTGGATGAGCGAAGCGAAAACTTCAATTTCACCGACCCCCCAAAAAATTTAGTTTGGGTGTTTTTTTGTTTGTTTGTTTTGTTTTTGTTTTTTTTTCTGTCTGTTCGCGATCTAAATGAAAATTAGAGGGGGCCTTCGAAATCTCTGAACTTAGACTTGCTACGTTTTTGGGTACAATCGAAGAAATATTTCTTGTGAATATAGTACTTTAACGATTTTTTTCGATTTTTAGTGCGATATTTTCGTAACATTTGGGCCGATTCTGACCAAACGGGTGGGGCTACAACGTTCATATTTCACATGGACATTAACGTTATGGTGATGTATTGCTTTTTTAAAGAAAAAGTTGAAAAAGTTAGCCAGAATCCAAAAAATAATGGTTTTTATATGAGTTTTTTTAGGTTTATAATGACAATTTACAAGTAAAACCACCAACAATCACCAACAATGCGTTCAAAAGGCACTTGATAAGTAAATAGATCACACGCAAACTAAAAACTTACAAAAAAGCTAATCCATCAACGCGACGGGACTTTAGCGTTTTCCTAGTATTATAGCAAACAATCTTTATTTCTCTTACCTACTAATGACTTTATTTATCAGTATAATGGGACGTGACTTTGATTAAATAAAAATATAACATTAAGTTACAATATATTTAATTTTTTTGTACTGTAAAACATTTTAATTATATTGATACGTTGTGGGTGTGTTGAATAAGGATCAAGTTATGTGCAGAGTGCAGGGTATAAAGGGTGGCAAGAGCCTACAGTACACTCAGTGCACCCTGGACCACTCTTGTACATCTTCGCTCTGACCACGTTGCCAGCTGGCCCGTAGTTACACACGAATATGGTCGTAGCCATGGGATCCTTAGCTTTCTTAAACACGGTTACACCACAACCTACTAGGTAGGTATCAGCCCATAGCACCTGGGTGTAATGTCCGGTTTTTGCGGTCCTGAAAATAAATAATGGATAAGTTCTCAATATTGATTACACAAACCGTCCTACGAGTGTACCGATAGTGGTAGATTCAGATTTCGGAGATCAACAGTGCGGTACTCTTCTCCGGCAATCAGAATGGACTAAGGCTTGACCGCCACAGTTAAATAAAATAAATACATAAATAAATTGTATTTAGAGTCTACTCACTCAGTTATATAACTGATTTTCAGTGGGGGACAGTAAATCAAAGCGTCCAAGCCAACCCTGTAGGCTCCGACGCAATCGACGAGTGAGCGATAACCAACCAAAGATCGACACTTTTTTGGATGAGCGTAGCGAGCGAAGTGAAGACTTCAATTTGACTTTCTGTTTTTTTGTTTGTTTTTCACTTACGTTACCCCAAGAAAAAAAGCTCGGGTGTTTTGTTTTTTGTTAGTTTTTCTGTCTGTTTGTTCGCTCTCTACCGGGCAAACGGCATATGCGATCTTAATGAAAAATTGAGGGGGCCTTCGAAATCTCTATACTTAGACTTGCTACATTTTTGGGTACAATCGAAGAAATATTTCTCATGAATATCGTACTTTTACGATTTTTTTCGAATTTTAGTGCGATATTTTCGTCACATTTGGGCCGATTCTGACCAAACGGGCGGGGATACAACCTTCATATTTCACATGGACATAAAGTTATGGTGAGTTAGTACCTTGTGAAAGAAAAAGTTGAAAAAGTTAGCTAGAATCTATAGAAATAATGGTTTTAATATGAGTTTTTTTATTTTTAGTGCGATATTTTCGTCACATTTGGGCCGATTCTGTCCAAACGGGTGGGGCTAGAATGTTCGTTTTTCACATGGACATTACGCTAATGTTGATGTATTGCGTTTTGAAAGAAAAAGTTGAAAAAATTATCCAGAAACCATATAAATAAAGGTTTTAAATTAAGTTTTTTTGAGGAATTTAATAATAATTAACAAGTAACAATAGAAACTTGACAACAATCACCTACAATGCGTTCAAAAGGCACTTGATAAAAGATCCCACGCAAACTAAAAACTTACAAAAAAGCTCATCCATCAACGCGACGGGACTTTAGCGTTTTCCTAGCAATAGGAAATATAGCAATCAGTGGTATGGACAGTGCGAACACTCGCGGAACAACGCCAGAATTAACAAGGCCGATTCAGAACAACTCTGAATTTATTATGTGCTTCGTTGCTAGGACGGCTCTAAAGTCACCGTTTACAAACTCCTAAGACAAGAACTGATGGACTTAAGTACAGTTAAGAAGTAAAAAACTTCTGACTCTGGCGGGAATCGAACCCTGGACCTTGTGCATTGGAAGCAGATACGCTAACAACAAGACCAGCGAGCCACACAATCAAACAAACAAACAAACAAGTTGTTAACGTTTAAGGGCCATGTCAACAACGGCAATTTATCATCATGACTATTTGAACTTATTTCCAGATGTAAAATATTTCCTATAAATTCTTGGGAAATAACAAACAATAAAAAATATTAGCTCTTTAGAAACAACGTGGTATAGCAAGTTGGTTGTTCTGCGGAATGCCGAGTTACGCAATCAACTCGTATTAATGCAAACCCAAGGTCATGCACAGTGTTGGTAGGTGATTCCCTCGTGCGTCCTTAGTAATCTGCTAGCGAGTGATCGGTGGAGAAAGATGAAGGTGCGGGGCGGCGAGGTCATATCGCTCTCGCCGCAAGCCGTAAGCTTATAAGGGAGATGTGTTCCTCACGGCTGCCGTCTAGTACTGAGCCCTAAGGCGCTTCATTCGAGCCAAATTTGAAATCTCTATGTCAAACTGTCTCTTCACAAAATTCGGAAACAGAACATTTTTGTATTCTCACTAGGAAAACGTGTAAGTCCCGCCGCGTTGTTGGATGAGTGTAATTGGTGCATTGAGCTGCCATGTGTTATGCGGATTTTCTGTTGTTCTGTGAAAAAATCATTACTTAGTTGAAGATTTGTTTTAAATTAAATTAAATTAAATAAAAAATTAACTTAAATTTTAAATTTTTTAGTTAATCGTAATTTTAAAAAAGGAAAAATCGTAACATTGAAATTTGCATAAGAAATAATTATTCGATTGCGCACAAATTTTACACGAATATAATCATTCATAAAATTAAGGTTCTGTGAAAAAATCATTAGAATCGGATAAAGCATGTTATAAGACGAAGAAATTTTAAAAATAGAAAAAAGTCGTAAAATTGCGTTTTTCGTAAAAAATGGTTTTTTGATAACGCTCAAATTTTACATGACTATATCAATTCATGAAATTAAGGTTCTGTGAAAAAATCATCACAATCGGACAAAGCATGTAGGTGTTGTAAGTCGAAGACATTTTAAAAAAATCGAAAAAAATCGTAAAATTGCGATTTTCATGAGAAATAATTTTCCGATTGTGCTCAAAAACGTGGCAGTTCTAAGTTCAGAGATTTCTAAGCCTTCCATTAAATTTTATCGCAATCGGAGTACCGGTTTAGCCGGAATCGTGTTAACAAACAGACAAAAATACGAAAAAAAAAAATAAAAAGTTAAAAACATTCCGGATTTTTTTCTCCAGTGTAGTGAAATGGAATCTTCGCTTCGCTCGCTACTCTCATCCAATTATCCCAGCTTCCGGTCATCAAATTCAATTCCTATTTGTGAAAGCGAATGGTCCTTTAGATGAATGTCATAACTGCAAAATTTTGGGTTCTAATTCTTAATCCGTTTGGGGCCCACAAACCAGCAAAGAGTTAACAACCCAGGTGCTGAACTATAGGAATCAGATCGATATCGATATGCAACTTTAAATGGGTCATCTCATGGTAAAAGCCCACAGATTAAAACAAGTTATAGGTTTCATCGCGTTGGCAACATCGTTTTAAGTGCATTGATGATCAAAACGAACTGCACGTGTGGGCCTACTCACCACTTGAACGGCGCGACACTCTTGCTGGAAAACTGGTTCACCTCTGCTACCCATGCCTGAACGGCTGCCGGCCACGTTGCTGTCACAGAGTTATCAGGGGACACGCTTAGGTAGATGTTTTGTCCCACCAGGAAGCGAGGAACCTTGCGGCAGACGTCGTGCGCCATCTTACACTGGTCGGCCCAGCGTTGGGCGCCCATTGCTAGCTCCTCGTCCCAAGCCTAGTGATACAAACACAAATTACCTTACTAAGTCCCACTATTGCGTACAAGGCTCGATCTAGTTCGGGGAGCCCTTCTGGGCCCGGGGTAGAATTTGGCCCAGAGCATGGATCTGTCAATGGAAAATGGGGAGGAACGAGAGGAGACAAAGTCCATCTAGCAAACATGAGCTAGTAAGTAGGGAAGTATATTACTCCGCGAAACTAGATTCGAGCCCTGGCGGTCATTGTCGGGAACCTTACCCCTCTTTCCCTTGACGACCTCCCCGAAGACGATGACATAGACGATGACTACCACAATGAGTAAACCCTCCGTTTCTTTCCCTTACCCATGGTTGGTTCTGACCAGCATAAGATTATCCTCCCCACTTATTCTCCACTTCCCCACACCCCCAAGGCTACAGTGGTACATTTTGACCTAACGGTTGACGCGCCCTTCATCCAAAAAACCGTTGGTCGTATTTAACTAATGTGACTATCGTCAAGTCTAGGACTAATTTTTAATAATTGTGTTGTAACTTGTAACTCACCATAGCGCGCATGTTGGAGGCTGGTGGTTGTCTCCCTGTCTGCTTCCCCCTCTCTTCCCTGCCGGCAGCAACCTGCTGCCTCGCCTGGTTGTGTTCGGCTAATATGACTTCCTTGTCGGCAGCCGTCACTCCTCCGCCAAGCCGCTCCGGGCATCTGTCAGTTTCCTTTCAGAAAATACGGGATTTCATATTATAATTACCCATGCATTCATTAGTAGAGTAGTATTTAAAGGGGCTATTAACTCAAAAAAATATTTTTTACCACATGATCTATAGCACAATACTACACTAAAATGACAGTTTAAAAAATTATGTCTTGTTACTGTGATTAAACAGGAATTTTTCAATTTTTTTGATCCAGAAATTGACGAAAATTGGTGTTTTGGGAAATTTCTTAAATCGGCTTTAACCTGCTTCTTTTTTGGTCCACATATATCCTAGAGCATAGTACCAATCTAAAATGCCCATTTTTTACATCGGGCCTTGAAACTGTGCCCTAATATACCCTCAAACACGCAAAAATATGCATTCCAAAATCACACCCCATCTTGGTAATCAGCATATTTTGACCGAACTACTTGCCCAAATTACAAAACAAAATATAGAGAATTTACAGAAAAGACTGTAGAGTACGTCAAAAATGGTCAATATTTTTTTGGATCAAAATCCTCCAAGGTCACGGGGCATAAAGATCGTACCCATGTTATTTATTATGGGAGATTTTTGCCGATGGGACCTAGCTCGAAAAAAGTCATGTTTGACAATTGTTTGCCCAGGTCATGGTGGCCCCAATAATTTTTCTGTTAATTGCTAAGTTCATTACTAGTTAGCCTGAATGAAATTAATATATTTTTTGAGTTTAGCGGTTAAATACCCCTTTAACCATGGCTAAGTATGAGTAGGCCTCCTATGTAGAACTATTTTGAAATACGTCAAAACTGGGAGTTCGAGAAAAAACTTGAACCAGATAGACACTTTCATAAAATCAACACTACCTTTTGAATTTGGATGTATAAAGGTTAGAAATTGATGTGATAAAATAAGAGAAAAATATACTTTTGTATCAATTATATTTTACAGCTATAAATAAATAAAATGATAAAAGTCATTGAAAATAATTGGAAAAAATCATTTAGAATAATTTAAATTTCGAAAAAATGTTTTTATTGAAATCACTAAAAAAATACACTGTGAAATTAAGAATATTACTATTTTAGAATAATTTTTAATGAAAATGCAAGAGAAGATTGGAATTCTTTGGGTTGTGAATGATTGATCAGTAACTACAGAAGAAATAGCATCGTAAGTAGTTTTTTTTTACATGAAAACTATATAATTTAAGTATTTTATACTGTAATGCTTTATAGAAACCCAAAATAAAATAAAATAAAAAAAATAATGATGCATGCATTAATCATCAATAATTAGGAAAATGTAACATGTTGCTGAAATTTGAAGATTTCACTTGTATAAAATGATGAATCACGCTTAAAACAATATTTACATTTATATTTCAAAAAATACATTATTAGTTAGATCAAGTTTAATTACACATTTAACATTACATACCTTGTATTTGCACATTGTGTGTTTAGAGCAAACTTTACAATAATCTGTCTGATCCTGAGCATTTACACAAACACCCACCACCAAACTTATAGCAATAATTATATTTACATACATTCTTTAACTTAAAACCTTTCAAAACAGAAGTTCTTCTAACTAGTATTCGACATCAACAAACAGCATACTTTTCATACACTATGCTTTTAAAGTACAATATTTCCAACCTAATTTGCTTTGATAAAATCTAGTTTTCATTTTACTGCCTTGATTATATAAAATACAATGCTCCCGAAACGAAGGTTAAAATGAAAAAAAAGCTATTATGCGTGAGCCATGACACGAAAAAAAACTCAGATGTACAATATTAAGCTGGAGTTTTTATGTATCTAATGCACGATACATGTTTAATGATGTGCAAAGATAAATATTCTACATATTATAATCATATCACATCAGGCAGATTTAATAATGAGAATATAATTTATGTTCGTGAATTTGGCAGGACGCCTTAGTACCTAATCACCTAATCGTTTTGTAGCTGCGATACATAAGTAATTAATTATTATTACAGCAAATGTGATGACTTTATTAGGAGCAGTAAGGATTTTTTTGGATTCAATAAATACAAGGGCGCGTCAACCGTTTGGTCATAATGCGCCACTCTAGCTTAGGGTATATATGGAGGAGGGGCCAATACGACCATGCTGGTCAGAACCAGCCACAGGTAGGGGGAGGGATGGGGGGGTTCTTACGTCGCTGTCGTCATAGTCTTTGTCATCGTTCGTGTTGTCATTGTCGTCGTCGTAGGGGAGGTCGTCAAGGGTATGGGGAAAGGCCCCCGACGACGCTTGCCAGAGCTCGCCTCTAGTTTCGGGGAATAAAATACTCCCTTACATACAAGCTGATGTTTGCGAGATCGACTTCATCTCTTTCTTCGCCTTTTACGATTAGCAAAAAGTCATGCCCTGAGACAATTCTACCCCGGGCCCAGACGGTTAGCAGTATAGGGATAGTTTTAGACTGCAGGTTTACGAATAACTCGAACAGTAGCAAACTTGCCGTGAAAAGTTAATGTCAATCGTAATAGTCGTGCATTGTGTGAGTCAAACAAATTTTCTTAAACTTAAAATTGATTTAAATTTAAATTTAATGTTTCACGAGCACCGATATAAAATCTTCCATGCAATTATAAATAAACTAAAACATTTTCAAAAACATTTATTCCTTCAAGTTAGTCCTCTTTTTGGAAGATACACACAGCTTAGTTAGCTGAACACACAACGCCTAGATTTCAAATATTTTACTTCGAAAATCGTATTGATCCACCTCGCAAACATAAGCTAGTACGAGGGGAGTAAATTACCCCCCGAAACTGGGCGAGCTCTGGCAATGTCGTGGGGGACACCCCCCCCTTTCCCCTTGATTTTCCTTTCCCCGAGACGTGACAATGACAAAACGAACGATGACAAAGACGATGACAACCTCGACGTGAAAACCCCCCCCCCCCCTTCCCCGTGGCGGGTTTTGACCAGCAGGGGCTCCTCCTCCCATACCCCCTATGTGCATAAAGGGTGTCTTCAAAACCCAAAATATAGGGCAAAATTGATACCAGCAAAAAAATTTTGAAAATTTGTAATTTGTAATGGGGAAATTTAAAAAATAACTGGCCCACGATGGGGTTTTATTATTTAACTAAAATTTAATTAATTAATATTAATTGGTTAATTTGAGACACAAATTTTCAAAGTGGCAAAAAATTAGTCATGTTTGGTTTTTAATTTAAGAGCATTTTTCCCCTTTTTATAATAAAAAAAAAATACATTGAAAAAAAATAATGAAATATACATAAGTTAATTTAAAATATTTTTTGATTTTGCTGATTTTTTAGTTTTTAAACCCAAAAAAGATCACTTTAAAAGAAAAAAATTTTCTAACCAATGATATACAGTGTTCCAAAGAGCGGGAAACTACAGTAATATATCATTTTTCAATTTTCAAAAATAAATTACAATAATTTAAACAAAAAACAATATGGCGTAAAGATGCTAAAATGGCACAAAATAATACCAACTTAAAATTTAGCAATCTTAATGCTTTTGAAATAAAAATTTCAAAAATAACTGGCCCCAAAGTGAGTGTCTAGTATTTAACTATTAATTTGAAAATTAAAACTTTAGAAAGGGGGAAAAGAAGGCGTCTGGGCCCAACCAACCGTGGATCCTAAGGGATCCAAGATGGCGGCGAGAGTATTTCCGGCCCCACGTGACAGCCGCCATCTTGTTTCCGGCCGCCATTTGGTTTCCGGGTCGCCATCTTTTTCCCCGGCCGCCTTTTTTTTTTCCCGGGTCATGTTTCCGTCCCCCTTTTTCCGCCATTTGAATTTCCAAAACCGCCATTTTGTTTTTCCAGCCCCATTTTTCCCCCATTTTAAATTGCCAGCCGCCATTTTGCCCGCCATTTTAAATTTCCCGGTTGCCATTTTAGCTCTGCCCCATTTGGCCGCCATTTTTTGTTCAGCCGCCTTTTTAGGTCGACCCCATCTTGGCCCCATTTTGTTCGAGCCCCTTTTTATTTTCCGCCATCTTGGTCGCCATTTTAGGTCGAGCGCCATTTTTTTTTTGAGCGCCATTTTTACTCTGCCGCCTTTTTATTTCGTCGTCATCTTTGCCGTGCCTCGTCCCCATTTTTCAAATTTTTTCAAATATCGCGCCACTTTTTGGGCGTCCCGCGCGCTCCGCCACTTAAAACCATTTTTGGTATTTTTAAATTTCACTGATATTTTTTTTTTAATTCATTTTATTTCCAATTTGAAAGCGATTAAAAAAAAGTGTCAGATTACCGGGTCTCGAACCAGGTAAAACTGGCCCCTTTGGATTACTAGCTCACGCTTAACCGCGCGGCTAGCAAGACACATGCATGGAATGGAAAATTGTTATATTAAAATAGCTTCAGAAAAACCACGCCTCCTCATGACGTCACACGGCTTTTAAAACTATAGCTTTGTTAAGTGTTTTCACTTCGCGACCATAGTATTCAATTAGATGAGTCGTGGACCGCCCCACGTGTTTTAAACACCAATGACCTAGCGTCCCGCCCCGCGCTTTTTTCAAATTTTGACAGAAGGGCCTAAAGCACCAACCAAGCCAACCCATAACCCGCGGTTTTCGAATAGCATACGGTGGACCAACCCAGTGATTTAAACCCAATGACCCCAAAGGGGTGACATGACCCGCGTTTTTTTCAAATTTGGGCAAAGGGTTTAACACCGGGTATAGCCCGCGGTTTTTCAAATAGCATACTGTGGCCCAAAATGACGTCAGGGCCCTGGTTTATTTTTAAAATTTTACCAAAAGGGGCATTAACCGCAAGTCAAACCCGCAGATTCAAATTTGGCAAAAGGCAAAAACCACCAGGTCAAAACCCCACGATATTCAATACATTCTGCGGATCCAATATGTGGGGTTAAACAAATAGGTAGAAAATGTCAAACTTTTAAATTTCTAATATAACGTCACCATCGCGGGGGGAAATAACCGTAAATACCTAAGTCCATAACCCTAAATTTTAAATAGAATTCCGGGGAATCGAAATGTCGTGGGTTTTAAAAACATAACCTATCAAAATGACAATTTTTTTAAATTTCAAAACGATTGCATGAAATGCTTCGCGCTGACAGTCCATACATAAAAATCAAACGTCGAAAATATTCTGTTTTCATAAAACTCGCATTTTATTGCATAATTAAAAGTCACATTTTATTTTTTCCCCGGAAAAAAGAGATTGCATTCATGACAAGTTTAAATTTGAATATGTCTCATTCTATTCAGAAATTTTGGGTGTGAAAAACCCTTGTGGGAAAGGATATAGGAATAAAATCATTATGCACTATGCAAAACATTTCACTTTTTTTGATAAATCGTTTGAGGAAAACATAAATAGTATAAATTTGTTACTTTTTATAAAAATATATGATTATCGTTTTTTATTCTTTGTATTAGTGTTTTACTTTTTTTTTTTTTTTTTTTATTTTTTTTTTTTTTTAACGAAGAATTAAATTAAAATGTAAAGTGAAAAACAAGGTCCTTCATTCTTATTTTAAAAATATTTTTTATTATTTTAAATTTTTTTAATTATTATTTTATTATTTTATTATTATTTTATTATTATTATTATTATTTTTAATTATTATTATTATTATTATTATTTTTTTAATTTTTATTATTATATTGAACAATATTCAATAAATAAAATAATTGTAGTTTCTATGAAAAATGCTTTAAAAATTGAAATTTTTTTTCATTTTTTTAAACCCCGACGTCCCACCTAGCTTGGATTCGTTGTATCACCTTCGGGTTACTTTATACTGGTGGTCCACTATTAAAAACATTTTTTATTTTTTACTATATTGAATCAAAACTTTGTATAGAAAAGTTGGATTTTAAAAATTTTTTAAAAAAAAGCAAAATTTTAATACTATTAAACTTATAGTAAACAACAACGAATTTTTTTTAAAAGCGTAAAAAACATAATAATAACATTCCTTTAAAAAAAATACATCGTGTTCAGGATACCATTTTTTTAAAATTATCACGTTTAATTTTTTTTTAGAAAGCATTTCCCAATCCAAAAAGCAAACCCACCTTAGCGTTTCTTTAATTTTTTTAAAAATTTCAAAAAGTATTATAAATAGATGAGAGTACATTTACAAATTTTCTTGAAAAAACCTATTTTTGACCAAAAAAATTAAAGTATTCAAAAAAGAGAATTAAAACTAGCATTTAAAAATCTTGTATTTTATTTCACGCGTAAAAAATATTTGTCTTTAAAATAAATTTTTTTATTCATTTCGCCCTTTAAATTTTTAAAAGGTGTTTACGTTTTAAAAGTACATTACTAAAAAAAAATTCAAAATTTTTGTTTTGTTTGAGCGTGGGAAACTTTGTCAAGTTTAAAAACCCAAAATCTTTAAATAAAAATAAGAGAGATGGGAAATAGATAAATCTTTAAGTTCCCTTTGGAAAAATTGATCGCGAAAAGTTTTTTAATTTTTCCCACAAATAAATTAATATTTTTATTGTAAAAATTGAATACATTTTTCACGTTTTCTCACTTGAATCGACAAGTTTTTTTTTACAAGTACGTTTTATTGTCTTTTTAGCATTGTAAACTGTTATAACCCTCAAAAATAAAAAAAATCATAATTCATGCACGCTATAATAGAAAAATAGTCTATGGAACTTTTTGGCAAACGGTGTTTTAAGTTTAAATAACTTTCGGTAATTTTTTTCAAAAGTCCCCGTATTTTTTTTAAACAATCTCACATGATATTTTGTAGCATACATATCACTCTGGGATGTTTATTTTAAGTGAAAACATTTGCTACCATCATTATAAAAGTTTTTTAAAAAAACTTTTTTGCTTTCTTTTTTGTTTTTTCTTTAAAGCATTTTTTTTACAAAATATTTTTTACACAAACTTACCCTATGTGAGAAAAAAAGTTTTTTTTCTCAAACTGCATTTAATAAAAATCGAGATAAGTAAAAGTATACTTTATTTTCATTAAGACAGTACCAATCAATAACATTTTGTAGATTAAAAAAATCGCTTTTAAAACTTTAAACATTTTTTTTACTAAAATAAGTCAAATAACGTACTGTTTCATTATATAAAATTATTTAAAAGTAATTCCACCATTTTTTTAATTCCAAAAAAAAAACTTCCACGTAATATTATATTTAAACTTTATCGAAGTTTAAAAAAAGAATTCTTTTTAAAATAAAACTACTTTGTTAGATATTTTTCTGCAAAAAGCTATTTTATCAATACTGAATTAAAAAAGTATTTTATTTGAAATTAAATTTACATATTTTCACACATTTCGTAAGCAATGAAACTTTTTTTGGGAAAATTATTCTCAACCATTCCCCATATACTACACTGGTTTTTCTTTTTTTAAAAAATTGAGTAAAGCTCGATTACAATTTTTCAAAACTTTTATTTTAAGATAAAATTGAAGCTACTTACGCTATCAATCTTGATCTTTTTACTCTATTAGTAATATTCACTTTTTGCTTAAAAAAAAAAATTTTTTTGCTTGTTTTAAATATTTTCACACCGTATCGAAATAAATCTATTCCCTTATCTCAAAAGGGGTCTGACACAACAAAATAAAACCAAAACCGACTCAAGAAAAAATCTAGAATTATAGTATTCTTCATAAAAAACATTAAGACATTTCATTGAAACTTTATAGTTACACGAAATTTTTCTTTTCCGATGTTTTTTCGCGAATATAAAAATATTTTTTGTTAAAATGATTTTTCGAGAGTACTCATTGACAGTAAAAAAATATGTCTGAACACAAAAATTTTTAAGTTCGCACAAAAACACCCCAAATTTTTTATATTGTAAAAAATACACCGTATCGGATAAATTACTAAATGTCCCAACTCCAAATTTAATTTTTCCACAAAAACCTTCTCTTTTTTAAAAATGTTTTATTTTTCCTGTTTTTATGCTTTGAAAATAAATTTTATTTTAAATTCTTTAGGGGGGGGGGAACCCAAATATGTTTCTTTTTTGAAAAAGGAAAATTTTTTGATTCTATACATCTCACTTTTTTATTCCCCCCATTCAAGTGATTAAAAACTAAACGGTTTTCCTGGGTCCTGTGTATTGACAAAGGGGATAAAATGAAAATTCGAAATACCCATTTTAGTTCCATTTTCAAAAAAAGAACACCTTTTTTAAAAAGTGTTTAGATTCATTTTAAAATCAAATTAAAAAAAACAATATTTGTTTTAAAAAAATTTAGTATTTTTTAAAGTTTTTTTCATTTTAAGAAAAAAAAATAATAACAGATCAAATATTCCTTTCAGGTTCGGAGTGAGCTCAAACCAAATTTTAGGAATGTTTGTTTTTAAAAATAATTGTGATCTTTTTGATCTTTTTTTTCCCTAGATAGTTTTAAAGTAAATTTAACTTCCCTAACCCGAAAAAAAAGTAGATCAATTGATGTTTCGAGAGCTTTTATCCCATAAAATCAATAAATCATATCAAAAATTAAATTAAAATTTCTAAAAATCGACAAGATGCACGGGAAATTAAAAAAAAAGAAAAATTTTTTACCCCATCATTAACGTTTTCCCAAAATAAAAAAGTATAAATGTGAAAGAAGGAATCCACTATACAAACATAAATTTAAAAAAATAATAGGGTTCAACTTTTTAAATTTTAAAAAAACTTTTAAAAACAAATAAGATTTTAAAAAAATCTACCGTTCTGTTTTAGTCAAGTAAAAAAATATGTATAAAACATTTAAAAAGGTAGAAGTCACGTCAGTACATCGTCAGTTTATTTTAGCATGATTTCTACACCAATCAATCTACGAAAGGGTAGTCTAGCTGTTTTCAAATAAATTTTAAATTTTTAAAAAGGACACCTTTTTACTTTGTTTTTGTATTTTAAAAAAATAAAAGAAATATACACTATATAGTTGTATAAACATTCATCCTTTGGTGTAATTTTGGTAACTTTACTTTTTAAAGAGTTTTTTTTTTACATTTACTACTTCGAAAAAGCGAAAAAACCACATCACATGGAAAAGAGTGATATTTTTTACTTAAATATTGGGCCTTTCCGGGAAGTGTTTACATCTTTAAAAAAAATAAAAAAGGGAAAGTGACTAATTTTATCCCATTTTCGAAAACCAACCTTGTATTGTACCTCTAAACGTGCAATAAAGAGAGTGAGCGACAAAAAATTTTTAAGAAGTGGCTTTTTATAAAGATGATCTAAAAAGTTTATAAAAATTTTATCTTTCTAATTTAAAAAGTTTTTTCTTATTTTTAAATAAGCCCTTTTTTTAAAGAACGTTTATGTACTAAACGAAAAATTAGGTTTTTCTTTAACAATTCTCACTGCTCATTCAACCCTTTTACGTTTTAAAAGCTCTTTACAAAGTAAAACCCTTCCCCCGTAGCTTTGTTAAAAACCACGATAAATTTTCTATCCACTGTATTACAGACTTTTTTTCTTTAAAATTTTTGACAGGATGGTATTCAAAGTTTTAAAATTTTACGTACCCTAAATAAAAATTTAAAATTTTATGAATCTACTTTCTAAAATAGTTCTAAAAAAGAAATCTGTCAGTTAAAGAAAAATATAGGAATCCCTTTTAAAATTGTAACATTTGTACATGATCTACATCTTTTTCGGTTAAAAGAGAAAAATTTTAAATTTTAAAAATAAAAATTGATTAAATCTGCGGGGATTGAAAAAAAACTTTTGACACTAAGGATATTGTTAGAACGGTTTGTCTTTTTTTTAAAACACATTATTCAAAAATTATCTTGACGAGACCAAAAATACATTAAAAAGGGAAAAACTGTTTTTTTGACGTTCAATGTTCACCAAAAACCAGGCTAACTTTTAAACACTTATTTTGATTACTGATGTCCTCTTTAATATCAAGTTAACTAGGGGATTTTACTCACCTCTTTTTTGAATAGCAATTTTAAAAAAATACTTCGGGGGGCGATAAAGTGGTAATTAAATTTAGTGAGTCTCTAAAAAAAAAAAATGCAAAATATTAAAAAGATTGATTCACATTGGATGAAATAAGCTTTATGTTGATATATTGAATTGGGATGATAGCGGTAAAAATGGAAAGATTTTTTTTTATCTTTATCCTTTTCAGTTAAAAAAAAAGATTAACAAAGGTGAAAAACGAAAAAATAAATATTTGAAAATAATTAAAACAAAAATGCATTAAAAAACAACAATTTTTAACAAAATTTAAAAAAAATATTAAAGCTTAAATTTAAAAATTCAAATTTAAAAAAAAATGGTGGGGATAAAAAAAAAAGAAAAAAAAAAAAGAAAGAAAAGAAAGAAAGAAAAAGAAAAATAAAATAAAGAAGTAAAGTAAAAAGTAAAAATAAAGTAAAGTAAAATAAAGTAAAGTAAAGTAAAGTAAAATAAATAAAGTAAAGTAAAATAAATAAGTAAAAAAAGTAAAAATAAAATAAAGTAAATAAAAATAAAAAAAGAAAATAAAGAAAAGCAGATGTGGGAATAAACATTTTTTAAAAAAAAAAAAATCCTGTATTAACGACCCCACCAAAGAATATAAGTTTTCCATAATCTTTAACATCATTAGGGAGTTATCAAACTTTTGGAAGAAAACCCCCCCGGAACTTCCTTCTTTTTAAATTAAAATTAAAAATTTTGTTTTAGAGGGGGGTGTGTGTGTGGAAGTGATGTGAGGAAATTTACAATTAACGTAGACAAGGATTAAAATTTCAATTCAAAAACAAAAAAGCAAGTGGTTTTTTATTATTTTTTTTTTAGTAAACTTTAGTAAAGTTACTAGCTTTAAGTTTTAAAGAAAAAGTTTTAAAGGGATACTTGAAGCAAAAATTTACAATAGAATAAGAGGAGACATTAAAAAAATTTTAAAAAAATTCTTTTTTTCCCCCAACGATTTACACATACACAAGATGGTATCCCCGTAATCAATCAATCATTACTTCTTAAATATAGTAAAATATAAAAATAATAAAATTTTAAATCTATATGATCGGCAAATTGTTTTAAAAACCCATCGTGAAATTTTTTTTCTTTTCTTTCCTTTTCCTTTTTTTCTTTTTTTTCTTTTCTTTTCTTTTTTTCTTTTTCTTTTCTTTTTTTTTTTTTTTTTTTTCTTTTTTTTTTTTCTTTTTCTTTTCTTTTTTTTTTTTTTTTTTTCTTTTTTCTTTTATCCCCCACCACTTTTTTTTAAATTTGAATTTTTAATTTAAGCATTTAATATTCTTTTGAATTTTTTAAAAGTTTTTGTGTTTTAATGCTTGGTTTTTTGTAATATTACTTTTTTTAAATTTTTATTCGTTGTTCACCTTTGTTTTAAACTGTTTTTTTAACTGAATAAAGGGAAAACATAAATAAAAAATCTACACATTATACCGCTATCATCCTAACATATATTCAACATAATGTTTTAAATTTATCCAATGTGAACAAATATTTTTAAATTTAGTCATTTTTTATCTTAAGAATTCCCTACATTTAATTACACTTGATCGCTCCCGCGAAGTTATTTTTTTAAAAGTTGCTATTCAAAGAAAAGGTGAGTTTTATCCTTAGTTATACTTGATATTTAAAGAGGGCATCAGAACAAGTAAGTGTTTCAACTGTTAGCCGGTTTTGTGTGAACATTTAACGTCCAAAAATATTTTACCCCTTTTTATGATTTTAGGTTTTCGTCAAGTATAATTTTATGAATAAAATTTTTTTAAAGAGTAGATTCGTTTTTAACAATATCCTTAGTGCAAATTTTTTTGTAAACCCCGCAGATTTACATCATTTTATTTTTAAAAAATTAATTTTCCTCATTTTAAACGTAAAAAGATGGATCATGTACAAATGTTTCAAATTTTAAAGGTATTTTCCCTTTTTTTTCTTTAAAATGCGTTTCTTTTAGACTATTTAGAAAGTAGATTTCATAAACTTTTAAATTTTTATTTTGGGTACGTAATTTTAAAACTTTGAATAACCTCCTGTTTAAAATATTATAAAGTAAACACAGTCTGTAAAACAGTGGGTGAACTTTATTGTGGGTTTTTTCAATGCAAAACGGGGAAAGGTTTTCACTTTGTAAAAAGGGTTTTAATACGTCAAGTGGTTGATGAGCAGTTGGACATTGTTAAAAAAAGACCCAATTTTTTGTTTTTAAATTTAAAAAACGTTTTTAAACAAAATTATTTAAAAATAAGAATAAAATTTTTAAATTTTAAAAATAATAATATTTTTTTAAACTTTGATAGACATAATTTTTAAAATGCCACTTCTTAAAAATTTTTGTTGCTCACTTCTTTATTTGCACGTTTAGAGTGTCAGACAAAGGTTTTTTGCGAAAAAGGTAAAATGTCACTCCGTTGTTTTTTTTTTTTAAAGATTAAACCCTTTTCCGAAAGGCCCAAATTTTAAATAAATAAAAAATCACACTCTTTCGGTGTGTTTTTTCGCTTTTGAAGTAGTAAAAAGAAAATAAATACTCTATAAACGTAAAGTTTACCAAATTACACCAAGCTATGAAAAGTTTATACAACTATTAGTGTAATTTCTTTATTTTTTTAAATATCAAAAACAAGTAAAGGGCCTTGTTAAATTAAAATTTTTTTGAAAACACATAGACATGCCTTTCGTGTTGTTGGTGTAGAAATCATGCTAAACAATCGTGCGGCTACATGACGTGACTTGCTACCTTTTTAATGTTTTATACATATTTTTTTTTACTTTAGTAAAAACAGAACGGGATGATTTTTTTAAAAACCCAATATTTGTTTTTAAAATTTTTTAAATTTTAAATTTTATGAACCATATTATTTTTTTAAATTTATGTTTGTTAGTGGGGTTTTCCCTTTTTTCAATTATACTTTCTTATTTTGGGAAAAAAAGTTAATGATGGTTAAAAATATTATTCTTTTTTATATTTCCCGTGCATCATTGCTAGATTTTTTGTAAAATTTTAATTTTTTAATTTTTGTATATGATTTTTTGTTTTCATGGGATAACGTCTCGAAAAGCATCAAATTTATCATACTTTTTCTCAGGGTTAGTAAATTATAATTTACTTTAAAGCTTCTGAGAAAAAAAATGACAGAAAGATCACAATTATCGTAAACACAAACATTTTCTAATTTTTTAGAGCCCCTCCCAACCTGAAATGGAATATTTGTCTGTTATTTATTTTTTTTGCTTAAAGTGAGAAAACATTTTTTTAAAGTCTAATTTTTTTAAAAAAATATTTTATTTTTTTAAAATTTTAGTGAAAAAAAGAACAAACACTTAAAAAAAGGTTTTTTCTTTTCGAATATGGAACTAAACTGGATATACTGAATTTTTATTTTATACCATTTGTCAAACACAGGATCAGGAAAACCGTTTGTTTGAATCATCTTGAAAGGTGGAAAAATAAGTGAGATGTAAAATCAAATTTTCCTTTTCAAGAAGAACATATTTAGGTTTCCCCCCTCCTAAAGTAATTTAAATAAAGTGTTTTTTCAAAGCATAAAAAACCCGGAAATATAAAACTATTTTTAAAAAAGAGAAGGGTTTGTGGAAAAATTTAAATTAGGAGTTTTGGGGCATTTAGTAAATTTTCTCCCATACGGTGATATTATTTTCATATATAAAATTTGAGTGTGTTTTTTTTTGCGAACTTTTAAATTCATTTCAGACATATTTTTTTACTGTCAATGAGTCTCTCGAAAAAATTTTGAAAAAAATATATTTTTATATTCGCGAATAAACACGGAAAAGAAAATTGCGTGTAACTAAAGTTTCAAGAATTGTACTTTAGTGTTGTTTATGAAGAATATATAAAATTTTAAAATTTTTACTTGAGTCGCGTTTGGGTTTTTTTTTGTTGTAGTCAGACACTTTTGAATAAGGCAATAGATTTTTTTGCGTACGTGGTGAAAAGTATTAAACAAGCAAAAACATTTTTTTTTAAGCAAACAAGGAATATTACTAAAGAGTAACGATCAAGAATTTATAGCGTAAGTAGTCTTCAATTTTTTTTTTTCAAAATAAAAGTTTGAAAATTGTACATCGTGCTTTTCTCAAATTTTTAAAAAAGAAAAACCAGTGTAGTATTGGAATGGTTGAATAATTTTCAAAAAAAAAGTTACTGCTTAGAAATGTGTGAAGGAAAGAAATTATTACATTTACTATAAATACTTTATAGAATTTTATTTAAAATACTTTTTGCAGTAAAAAAAATTTTAACAAAGTAGTTTTATTTTTAAAAGGATTTTTTTATTTATCTTCGATAACGTTTTTAAATAAATTACGTGGGGAAATTGTTTTTTTTGTAATTAAAAGGGTGGAATTACTTTTTAAAAAATTTTAAATAGATAATCATACGTGTTTTGATTATTTTAGTAAAGAATGTTTTAATGTTTAAAAGCGTTTTTTTTAACTTACATAAGTTTTTGATTGGGGATCTTTTTTAATACTGAATAGTAATAGTATACTATTTTTCTTTTCTTCGTTTATTTTAAAAGCAGTTTGAAAAACAAAACTTTTTTTTCCACATAGTGGTAAGTATTGTGTAAAAATTATTTTTTTTAAGAAAAATAGTTCAATAAGAATACAAAAACGAAAGCAAAAAGTTTTTATAAAATTATATAACTGATGGTACAAATTTTTGCACTTAAAAAAAACACCGAGAGTGATCAGTAATGCTACAAAATATCATCTTGAGATTGTTAAAAAATATACGGCCACATTGTGAAAGAATTACCGAAAGTTATTTATCTTAAAACATCCCTTTGCCCAAAATTACCCTAGACTATTTACTATTTTAAACTGTGCAGAATTTGATTTTTTTTATTGTTGTAGGCTTTAAACGTTTACAAAGCTAATGACAATAAAACGTACTTGTAAAAAAAAAACTTGTCGATTCAAGGAGAAAACGTATAAAAATTTTATTTATTTTTACAATAAAATACATAATTTATTTTGTGAGAAAATTTTAAAAAACTTTTCGCGATACAATTATTTCCGGTTTAAATTTAAAAATTTACTATTTCCCACTCTCTTATTTTTTTTAATGATTTTTGATTGTAAACTATGACAAAGTTCACGCTCAAACAAAACAAAAAATTTCGAAATTTTTTTAGTAAAGTACTTTTAAAGAAACACCTTAAAAAATTTAAAGGGCGAAGGGGAAAAAAAATATTTATTTTAAAGCAACATTTATTATTACGCGTGAATTATAAAACAATGATTTTAAATGTAGTTTTAATTCCTTTTTATGAAATTGATATTTTTTTTCAAAAATAGGTTGTTCAAGAAAATTTGTGTAAACTGTACTTCATCATTGATAATACTTTTTGAAATTTATAAATAACATTAAAAAAAACGCTAGCGGGGTTAGCTTTGGATTGGAAATGTTTTCTAAAATAAAAAAGAAGCTGATAATTTTAAAGAAGGGGATCCAAAACACGAGTATTTTTTTAAAAGAATGTATATTATTATGTTTTACGCTT
The DNA here is from genome assembly GCA_024449915.1 of Sweltsa coloradensis. NCBI lineage: Eukaryota > Metazoa > Arthropoda > Insecta > Plecoptera > Chloroperlidae > Sweltsa > Sweltsa coloradensis. Next base: position 25,450 of record JAMZAV010000874.1, read on the forward strand.
GTAAAAAAATTTGTTGTTTTTTACTATAAGTTCAATGTATTAAAAATTTTGTTGGGAAAATTTTTAATTCCTAAATTTTTCTTTTACAAGTTTTGTTCAATATATAAATACTAAATAAAAGTTTTTTTTTTGGGAAACCCTAAAAAGTAAAAAGAAGCGTGATACACGAATCCATATAGGTGGGACTGCTGTGGTAAAAGAAAGAAATAATTGCATTTTTAAAGCTATTGTTCATAGATAAATACAAATTATTGATTTATTGAATATTGCTTCAATATAAAAAATAATAAAATAATAATAATAATAAAAATAATAAAATAAAAATGAATAAAAATAAAAATAATAATAAAATAATAATATAATAATAATAATAAAATATTTTTTAAATAAGAAGAAGGGGCCTTGTTTTACTTTTACATTTCAATTTTAAATTTTTACGTTAAAATTAAATAAAAAATAAAAAAAAAAAATAAAAAAAGTAAAACACTAATACAAAGAATAAAAAAACGATAAACATATATTTTTATAAAATGAACAATTTATACTATTTATGTTTACCTCAAACGTTTTTCAATAAAAGTGTAAAAAGTATTTTCATAGGCATAATGATTTTTTTCTATATCCCCTTTCCCCCAAGGTTATTCAACCGAAATTTTATGTAGATGAATGATGACATATTCAAGTTTAAACTTTTTTATGAGCAATCTCTTATTTCCGGTGAAATATAAAAAGCTGACTTTCAATTAGCAATAAAAATGCAGAGTTTTTTGAGAAAAGAATATTTCTTGCTGCGTTTGTATTTTCATGTATGCATGTCAGGCGAAACATTTCATGCAAATCGTTTAGAAATTTAAAAAGTTTTTATTTTTGGGGTGGTTATGTTGTTTTTAAACCTACGACATTTTGATTCCGCGGAAATTTTTATTAAAAAAAATGAGGGGTTTTGAGACTTAGGTATTGAGGTTATTCCCCCGCGATGTGACGTTATATTTGAAATTTAAAAAGTTGACATTTTATACCTCATGTTGTTTAACCCCAAAGTATTTTTTGGGTTCCGCAAGAAAAGCTATTTTTAATTCGTGGGGTTTGACCTGGGGGTTAGCTTTTGCCAAATTTGAATATGCGGGTTTGACTTGACGGTTAAGCCCTTTTGGTAAATTTTAAAAAATAAACGCAGGCCGTGCGTCTTTTTGGGTCCACAGTATGCTATTGAATCCGGGGCTAGACCTGGGGCTTAAGCCCCTTTTGCCCCAAAATTTAAAAAAACCCCGGGTCATGTCCCTATAGGTCTTGGGGTTTAGATCACGGGGGTTTGGATCCCCCCGTGCTATTCAAAACCCGGCGGGGTTTTGGCTTGGCTTTTTTTGGTGCTTAAAACCCCTTTTGTCAAAATTTTGAAAAAAACGCGGGTCGGGACGCTTAGGCTCATTGGTGTTTAAGATCACGTGGGTCGGATCCACAGACTCATAGCTAATTGAATACTATGGTCGCGAAGTGAAAACACTTAACAGAAGCTATTAGTTTATAGCCTGTGTGACGTCATGAGGAGGCGTGGTTTATCTGAAGCTATTATAAGTATCAACAATTATCCATTGCCATGCATGTGTCTTGCTAGCCGCGCGGTTAACGCGATGAGCTAGTAATCCAAGGTGCCCGAGTTGATCATGGTTCGAGACACGGTAATCTGACACTTTTTTTCAAGGTCGCTTTCAATTGGAAATAAATATGAATTAAAAAATAATATATCAGTGAAATTCAAAGTACCAAAAATGGTTACTAGAGTGCGCGGAGCGCGCGGGACGCCAAGAAGTGGCGCGATATTTGAAAATTCGAAAATGGTGACGAGGACACGGCAAAGATGACGACGGAACTAAAATGGCGGCAGAGCTAAAATGGCGCTCGAACAAAAATGGCGCTCGACCTAAAAGGCGACCAAATGGGGGCAAAAAAAAATGGCGCTCGAAAAAAAAGGGCGGCCAGATGGCGGTCGCCTAAAATGGCGGCAAAAAAAAAAATGGCGGCCAAGATGGCGGCAGAGCTAAAATGGAACCGGAAATTCAAAAGGGCGGGGGGAATTCAAAATGGCGGAAAAAATGGCGGCGGGAAAAATTAAAATGGCGGAGGGGAAAACACGTGCCGGAAAAAAAATGGGGGCCCGGGGAAACAAGATGGGGGGCGGAACAAGATGGGTGTGGGGTGCCGGAAATCGTCATCGCCGCCATCTTGGATCCTTTAGGCCCACGGTATGGTGGCCGAGACGCCTACTTTCCCTACTAACATTAATTAGTTAATTTAGTCCTAAATTTCAAAGTAAAGACAAATTTGTATGTTTGGTATCATTTGAAGCATTTTTTCCCAAACATTAAAAAATAAATACTTTTAAAAAAAAAATATTTAAAATATACATGTTATAGTTTTTATTTTGTTTTTGATTTTTTATTTTTTAAAACCAAAAGATCAATTTTAAAGTAAAATTGTTCTAACCAATGATAACACAGTGTTACAAAAAACGGTTCTAAAATTATTGTATCATTTTTCAATTTTCAATAATGTAATTCAATATATTTTACAAAACTAAAAATTTTTTCTAAAATTGAAAAGTTAAAAAACATGTTGTGTGATTAGAAAAATGCATCATTTGATTGTTTTTCAATTTTAAAGTTTTTTGTAATAAAATTTCCCCCGGGGAAAGCCGGTCCGACTGATTTAGTGTATTTAACTATAATTGTTAAATTAACTTAATTACTTAATTTGTGTCCAAAAATATTAAGTGAAGATAATTGTCATGTTTGATATAAAATGAAAGTATTTTCCCCAAACAAGCAAAAAAACCCCAACCCCCAGGTATTTTCTCTGGGTGAAGCAAATTGAAGTATTCGTTGGCAATCAACACCCCCCGCGTGTGATAGGGCTATTCCCAATTATAATGCAAATTTGACGCTAATACTAAAAACTCAGCCGGAGCCAGTGATTTTCGAAATTTTATTACAAAATTTTTAAAGATTGTATAAAAAAATCAAATGATGCTTTTGCTACGCCACGCATTTTTTGGGTAACTTTTAAATTTAAAAGTAAATTTTTTAATTTGTGAAAAAAAAAAAAATTATTGAATTAATATTTAAAAAATTGAAAATTGATAATTTTTAAAATTATAGTTACCAGCTCTTTTGCTAACACTGTGTTATCGTTGGTTAGAAAAAATTTTATTTTAAAGTGATCTTTTTTTTAAAAAACAAAAAATTAAAAAACAACATATTTTACTATAACATAAAAAAAATTATTTTAAAATATATTTTTTCTTGTATTTTTTTCTTAATGTTGGGAAAAATTTTTATTTGTACCAACATGACAATTTATCTTCACTTCAATATTTTTGTACAAAATTTGTAACAAAATTTAAATTTTAAAATAAAATTCATAGTTAAATACTCAAAACTCATTGGAGCCAGTGATTTTGAATTCTTATTAAAATCTTTAAGATTGATATAAAAAAGTAAAGGTGCATTTTGATACGTCACAAAACATGTTTCTGTAACTTTTCAATTTTCAATTTTTTTTTTTTTTTGGGTAAAATATATTGAAATACTATTAAAAAATTGAAAAATATACAAAAATTTATGTAACCATTCTTTTCTGAACACTGTGTTATCATTGGTTAGAAAAAATTTTACTTTAAAGTTGATCTTTTGGTTCAAAAACTAAAAAATCACAAAATAAACTAATTAATAAAAACATGTATATATTAATATTTTTTTTCAATGATTTATTTTCTTAATTTTGGTAAAAAATGCTTTCAAATGATCCCAAACACTAAAATTTGTCTCCACTTTAAAAAATTTGGACAAAATTTAAACCCTTATTTTAATTTAATCAAAAATATTTAAATACTAGACCCTCAGTTTGGGAGCCAGTTTTTTTTCGAAATTTTATTTAAAAAAAGCATTAAATTGAAAAATTTTAAAGTTGGTATATATTTTTTTCCATTGTTGACATCTTACCCCATTTTTTTATTTTTTTAAATATATTGAAATTTACTATTATTAAAAAATTAAAAAAGATATATTACTGATAGTTCCCCAGCTTTTTTGGACACTGTGAATCATTGTTAAATAATTTTTATTTTAACGTTGATCTTTTGGTTCAAAAACAAAAAAATCAGAAAAAAAAAACATATTTAACATAATTATTATATTTCAATATATTTTGTAAATGTTTTTTTTTTTTCATTTAGGGGTAAATGCTTTTAATTTAATCCCAAGCATGACTAATTTTTCCCATTGAAAATTGGGGGTCTCATAATTAACCAATTAATATTAATTAATTAATTAATTAATAGTTAAAAAATAAGCCCCCCATCTGGAGCATTTATTTTCAAATTCCTCATTAAAAAATCTCAAAATTTGAAATTTTTTTGTGGTATCACTTTTTGCACTATAAGAAATCTTTACCCCAACTAGGCTAGAGTGGTAAATTATACCTAAGGGTTGACGCGTCCTTAACCCAAAAATAAATTTTTTTTTAAATGAAAACTTCTATGGTAACACGGCCCTTCCCCAGGGACCTATAGCTCGAAATAGCAAAGTCACTCAGTTTCTCTGTGTTTTCGTGGAACCATCTTCACTTACATTCATGCCACTCAGGCTAACTTATCATTTCCGGTTATACTTATAGGTAACATACATTATGTTTTTGAAGCAAAATTAATAAACTTGCAAAAACAGGCGAACTCTGGGTAAAAAAAAAAAATTAATGTTTGGAAAAGTGTTTGGTATATTTCGTTTGTGTATTTTGCGTATTAAATAAAAACTGACGAACGTTGTATAGAGATATTCGTTTAAGGTTAATTTAAAATATCGTTTGGCACATATTTATGTTTGTGAATTTATTTCATATAAATTTGCATAATTTGGTGCTCAATGGACCCCAACCTGCCAGTGGTATAATATCGTAATAAGTTCATGGGGAGTTTAGTTAGGGCCCTGGGGATGGGGGGAAATTATTTTTTCATGTTGAATTTTCCCAAATCATGTCACACTGGACCACATGATATTTAACACGAGACGGCTACCTGCTGGTCACTTGTGTACGTGTGTACGAGTAACGAGTATGTTTTTAGACAAATAAAATGTTCAAGATAAGACTAACAAGCAGCGGGAAATGGCTTCTTAAGAGACTATTACTCCGTTAGCTTGCTCCCACTTAGGAAATGATCTCCATGTGGTGTAATAGGTATCATTATGGTAATTGAATAACATGATGGTATAACATCAGCTCCACTTATCTTGAATTAATACAGTGTTATGTTACACACAGCCACACAGGCTTGGCATTATAATCTTAATTCACATAGCTCGTGTTCAAATACTAGGAACACGCTAAAGTCCCGCCGCGTTGATGGATGAGCTTTTTTAAAGTTTTTGGTTTGAGTGGGATATCTTTACTTTTGCAAGTGCTTTGTTTTGCTGCCTATGCTTTGTAGGGATTTTTGTCAAGCTTCTATTTTACTTGAAATTTTTTTATTATTTACCGAAAAAAACTTAATTTAAGCTTTTTTCTTGGCTTCGGGCAAACTTTTCAACTTTTTTTTTCAAAGGACTACATCACCAAAACCCTTAATGTCCATGTATGATATGAACGTTTTTTAGCCCCACCCTTTTGGGGAAATCGGCCAAAGGGCCACGAAAATATCGCTTTAAACCGAAAAAACTCATATTAAAACCTTAATTTCTATGGATTCTGGCTAACTTTTTCAATTTTTTCTTTAAAAGGGTACTAATCACCAAAACCCTTAATTTTCATGTGTAAAAAAACGTTGTACCCCCACCTTTTTTGGTCGAATGGGCCCCAAATGTTCAAAAATATCGCAATAAAAATCGAAAAAAAAAAACGTAAAAGTAGATATTCATGAGAATTTTTTCTTCGATTTCCCCAAAAAACGTAGAAGTCAAAGTTCAGAGAACGAAGGTCGTCCCCAATTTTCATAAAAGGTGGATATGCCTTTTTCCCCGGGTAAAAGCGAACAAACAGACAATAAAAAAGACAAAAAAAAAAAAAAAACACTGGAGCTAAATTTTTTGGGGGTCAGTGAAATTGAAGTGGTCGCTTCGCTCATCCAATGAATTAACAAGTTTTACCACAAACCATCAACTTTGATAGTTGATAAAACAGTTGAGACATTTTATTGCGTAAATTAAACATCCGAACTTGAAATCTTGTTAACCCTTTTAGTGCTTTGTATTAAGAGCCAAGTAGCTACCGAAAACGATTTGCTTTGAAAAAAGAAATTGAAATCTTTGAAGGTGGATGGAAGTATGGGCGGAACTAACAATACATGTGATGAATGATGATATTATTGAAAAAAAAAAATCTCACTCTCTAGACCCTACTTTTTGGATGAGCGAAGCGAAGACTTCAATTTCACCGACCCCTCAAAAAAATTAGCTACAATGTTTTTTTTTCTGTCTGTTTGTTCGCTCCTCCCGGGGGAAAAAGGGCATTGGGGATTTTGTGAAATTTGGAGGGGGACCTTCGAGATCTCTAACTTGATTGCTACTTTTTTGGGTGAAATCGAAAATTTTCTCATAATATCGTACTTTTACGAAAATTTTTTAATTTTTTTTGAAAATTTTTGTGCCCTTTTGGGGCCCAAATTCCCCCCAAACGGGGGGGCCACCTTCATAATTTTTATGGACTTAAAAATTGGAAATACCTTGAAAAAAGTTTTAAAAAAATTTTTTTTAGCCATAAAAAAGCTTTAAAAAGACGGTTTTTTGGGGGGAAATTTTTTTCGTGCCCTTGGGGATTATGACAAAATGGGGTTTAAAGTTCATATTTTTTTTAAAACTTAAAGTTTTTAGTTATACCTTTTGAAAATAAATTAAAAATTGCCCAAAAAATTAGAATAAGAAAAAGTTTTTTAAAGGGAAAAATCAAATTTCAAAACTAAAATTAAACCCCACCAGGGGGATAGGGGCCCCCGCAAACACTTCAAATGTATTTAAGAAATTTAAAAAACCATCCTTTAAGCGGGGGATGTTTTCCCGTAAACCCCCAATTTTTTTGTGGACGGTAGGCCGGGTTTTTTTTCTGGTTGCTTTGCCTTTCCTGCAGAAGGCCTTTATTTTAAATCAAAATGCTTTGATTTGCTTGGGCCCGGGGTTTTTGCCTTGGGGTTTTAAACTGGCTTTTCCCTTAAAGGGACTTTTTTTAAAATTTCGAATCGTTTTGGAATTTTCTTGTCCGGGGGTTTTGCCTTCCCTTAACTATTCTTTTAATTTTTAAAAAAATTTTGGTTTTTTATATTACTCGCATTTTTGTGGGGGCCCCTACTTTCCCCGGTCCCGGTTTTTTTCTCCCCAAAAAAAACATTTTATTTCAAAAATCAAAAACGAATTATTTTTGATACGTTTATTTTTAATTTTCCCAGGATTTGGGGTTTTAAGTACAAATTTTTTTTTTGGAAAAAAACCAAATAAGTACGCCCCAAAAAAGTCCCCTTTCAAAAATATTCGTTATGTTCACGGATAAATTTTTCTTTTTGGGGGGGAAAATTTTAACCCCGGAAAATTAAAAACTTAGGCCCAAAAAACAAAAAACCCCCCGGGGGCCCTGCCCCCAAATATGGGGGGGCCCTTTTTTGAAAAAATTTTTCCCCCTTTTTTTTCTTAAAAGGGAACTCTTTGGGGAAAAAGTGATGTTGAAGGTACCTTAAAACCCGTCACTAATTTAGAAAATTTTTTTACATTTTTAAAAATTAAAAGTTTCTTTTTTTCTTTATTTGGAACGGTTTGGACTGAAATTTTTTGGGGGACTTGAAATTTTTCGTCTTTAGGTTTATTAAGAATTTTTCTTTCGTCAAAATTTTTTAAATTTTAATTGTTTTTTAGTCCCATTCGGGGGGGAAAAAGTTGCACCCTTTAAAAAATTTTTTAATTTGTATCGAACTTGAAAAGTTTAATTTTTTGGAAATCAAGAAATTTTATTATAACCTTTTAAAAATTTTTTCATTTTTAAAATTTTTTTTTCTGAAACGCCCTTTGGCAAACGGGGGCTAAAGGTTTTTTTTTTAATGAAAAAAAGGGAAGGGAAAGCATACCCTTTTAAAAAAAACCCAAAATGCCCCAAAATTGAAAAAAGGGGTTTTTTGCCTTTTCGGGAAAAAAAGAATAAACCCAAACCGAAAAAAAAACGCCTACTGGTCAAAAAAAAATTTGGGGTTTAGTTTGTTTCATTTTAAAAATTGGGTTTAAACCCCCCACGGGGTTTTGAACATTTTCGGGGGGTTATGGGCGCCCCTAATTCACCCGGGGGTTTTCGGGTGTTCCCCCAAAAAAGGCAAAATATTAGCCCCGGGATTTTTTCCATACTATTTTTCAAGTTTTTTAAAAAAGGTTTCGTTTGGTTTCTTTAAAAAACACCAGAATTTTCCATTTTTATCTCAGGAAAAAATAAATGGGGAAAATGGGGGAAAATTCATAAAAGAAAAAACCCCAAAATTAAAAAGGAAAGTTAGTTGTTTAATCTTAAAATCAATTTTTAATTTCTTTTCATATAAAAATTTTTTGTTTTTATCATAATTATTTTTGTTTTTTTTGTTTAATGTTGTAAAAACTTTAAAAAACCTGTGTAAACCCCAAATTTTTAAATTTCCAATTTGGGGGAAGGGGAAAAAATCTTAATACCAATTTTTAAAAAATAAAATAAATAAACGCAAAATTTTTTATTTCAATATTTTAATGGTAAAAATCAGTGTAATTTTAACTAGAATTTATTTAAAATTACTTTCGACACAATTTATTTTTCGATTTTTAATTTTTTCAAGGGTAAACCCACAAAAATTGTTTAAATTAAATTAGGGAAATTTGCTATAAATTTTTTTTTTTTTTTTTTCCTGTTTTTAAACCCCAAAAATAAACGGGGAAATTTTTGTACAATTTTTTTTAAAAATTTTCTGTTTTAAAAAGGGGGTTCAATTAAAAATTTTTTTTTCCCCTAACAAAAACATTTTTTAAAGAGAGGTGGTTAATGATATTTTTACACACCTTTTTAGGTAAAAAAAAATTTTGGGGGATTTAAGAAAATTTAAGGTTTTTTCCCCTTTTAGAGGACTTTTCCCCAAAACTGTAAAAAAAAAATAAAATGCAATTCATTTTCAACCTACCACCGAGCAGAACCCTTTACACCCTAAAAAATAGCGGTTTCAAATCATCCAAAACCTGAATTAAAATTTTTTTTTAAAATTTTCAGATTAAATAAGGAAAAAAAAAAAAACGGTTCGAGGGGTAAAAAATTTTACATTAAAAGGGTGAAAATTGGGTTTTTCTTCTAAACCCCAACCCTTACGGGGAGTTTTTACATGGATTAAGAATTTCTTTCAAAAACAAATTTAAGGGGCCCCCGATTTAGATTTTTTCGTGTTTAATTTAAAAAAACTATGACCTCCCCCAAAGCCCAAAAAAAAACTCGCGGAAACCTTTCAAACCGGTCAAAACCAAAGTAAGAAGTTTTAAAAAAAATTTTAACCCTGGTTAGGTTTTTTTTGGGGATTACTTCCCCGATTAAAAAAAGAAGGGAAAAAAAAGGGCTAAATAAAAAATTTATTTCTTAAAAAATAAAAAATTTAATTTAAGTTTTTTTAAAAAACGGCAAAATTAATGATTTTAACCCCCCAACATTTAAACCGGGGAGCCTTCGCATGGGGGTTGGGGTTAATTTTTTTCTCTAAGAAAATAGTTTTTGAGAAAAATTTTTTTTGATTTAAATGAAAATTACCCGATTTAAAGTTTTAACGGGGGCCTGTTTTAATTTTTCCTCTCTTGCCTGGAGTCTGGCAGCGAGCGAGCGGCGCGTGAGGGGGGGAAGAGAGTGGGGGATGCTTCAAGCCTTGCGTGCTACTACTGCCGGCCGGGCCCCTCCAGAGGTAATACACTGAATCCTCCTAGGTATTACCATAGCAATTTGTACTAAGTTACTTTATAAAATTTATCCCGATTTAACAAATATTATTAGACAATGGAACTTAAAAAGTAATGAGATCCCACGCATACAAAAAAACTTATTATCATTGGTCAGAAATATTAAACCAAAACAGCTCATCCATCAACGCGACTGGAAAAAGCGTTCGCGATGGGGCCTAGTATTTAAGTTGATATCTCTTTCACGTATTTCTATCAGTTCTAGCAAGGCCAACAACACTCGCAATGGCAATACTTACAGTACATGTAAAAAAGCTAATGCTGGACAACATGTAGTTTAATTTTCTGTGACCAGTATACATAACAATAAACTTAATTAAATTATGACACAATTTCGTCACAATTTTTCTAATTTTGATGAGGTGGTTAAGTGAGAAGTAAGATCAAAAACCCAAATGAAACTTGGGCATATGAGGCAATAACTACAACAATAAACCATATTTTGGATTAGATTTTATTAGTGCAAAGTTATTGGCAAAAAATGACGGAATTAGGCCAGCATCCCTGCTTTCTATTGCCTATCACGTTAAAGTAACTGATTCTCATTCGTCAAATAAATAAGGCAACTCATGTGTGTTAATATCGTACAGATATCTGACTAAATAAATGTATGTAGTCGATTTTTCGGATCCTTATGAGTCATGTGAGAAAAATTGAAGCGTTCCATGTAGGAACTTTTTTTTAGGAAAAATTCTTTCCTTATTTAGGGGAATTTTAAGAGGATATATTACTGGACATGCGTTTTGAGCAAATTACTGTTCGCTCGGCTGACCGACATCGAAGTTGTTTGAAAATTTGGGTAGATGTCAGGGAAGTGAAAACATAGGGCTCTACAGTAAAGTAACACTTAAATAATTATTTTTAAATAATTTTAAAAAACAAAAATTGTTTTTCAGTTTTGTGGATTTTCCCTAAGTTCAAAAGTCTAAAATTGACAACATTTTGTAGATTGATCTTGGCTGATAAACCTAAAAGATTGAAAATCTACGAGTATAGGGCTGTCCATGTATGCTTTATTGACAACTATGTAAAGGTTCACATAAGTCGGATGCTTCCTGGCCGAGCGAATAGCTATTTGCCAACTGCCGAATGTGTCCTATCCCCTCTTAAACACACACATACACACGCATACACATACAGTTGAAAATTTCTTATAGTTAACAGTGGCACACCATTTTTTAGATATCACATCGAATGAATGAAAATGAATGATTATATGGTTGGAATGGATGGACCACCGTGAATTGACCTCCCCTCCCCCCACCCACATCTCTACGTTTTAACCAGGGACTTTAAACATCAGACGAATTTCAATTTTATTTTTGTGTTTTTGTGCAACTGTCATTTTTATGAGGTATTTTTCTAAAAGGAATATTCCCTATACTGGAAAATAGTGTCAAATAAATCAAATTCAATCAAAAAAATGTTTTATTCTCTGCCAATTGATACATTTTCGTTCTTCTTTTTTATAATAATACTCAAAGTAAAAGATCTGACTGAAAATAATATTTTTGCACATTATCAATAAATGCAATCATTTAATATTTAATACAATTCAGAAATTAAAAAAATTCATCCCGATCGGTGTTTGAACCAGAGTCTCCCACATTCCAGGTAGGCGCCTTAGCCAACTAAACCACCGACTTATAGAACCCCGATCGGGATGGATTTTGTAATTTCTGAATTGTATTAAATATTTACAATTCCACCTACGGGAGTGTTTTCCCGACTATCCAAATCGAGAAATATACCCTGGCTCATACCTGCGTAAAGTAATGACGTTATAATAAATAATGTTTGGTCAATTCAACAGTAATAGTTTTTCGATACATTGTTACATATTGTTAATTCATTCATTCATTCATTCATTCATTCATTCATTCATTCATTCATTCATTCATTCATTCGTTCCTTTTATTCATTGTTCATATATTGTTCTTCATTCAACATATTGTTCCATCCATTCAGTTCATAATGTAACTACAATTCAGAAGTTAAATAGTTACCGTCTCGGTGGTCTAGTTGGCTAAGGCGCCTACCTGAAATGTGGGAGACTCGGGTTCGAACCCCGATCGGGATGGATTTTTTAATTTCTGAATTGTATTAAATATAAATAGTTTTACCTACGGGAGTGTTTCCCGACTATCCAAATCGAGAAAATACAATCATATTAATTTTTGTCGTCACCGTGTGACAATGGCTAAACACAGATCAGTAACTTGATTTCTTGCTAGATGACTTGATTCTGTCATTTAAAGGCAAATACAGAACAAAGTTTTTTCTGACGTTAAAAAAAAATCGTCACTTAGACACACCTAAGTTAAAATGTCAGTTTATGGGATCAATTTGCGTCCCAAACTTAATCAAATTTGTAATTTAGTAAATTTTAATTAACATTGTATTACCTAATGTGTTTTCAACTTAAATGGACGCAGAGTTATCCTTTGTTAATCGTAATATTCGCGTTGTGAATAATGAACATAAAAAATGCAGCAATAATAAATAATGAAGGAACTAACGGTAAACGTAGAGGTAAAAATACGTAGAAAATATCACTCAACTGTTCATCCAACATATAGTCGTAGCTTTCCTTAAAAGCTGTGTGTATTTCCATCTTGACCTGTAGAGTGACAAAATGTTGACTTCATAATGTGTTAGTTAGCTTAAGTGAGCAATTATTAAACATATGGCATTGATAATGATAACTCTTGTATGGGATGATAAGCAACATTTGTTAGAAATTAGTGAAATGATCGAAAACATGTGTCCCGACCGGGGATCGAACCCGGGTCGAAACTCAAGGTCAGGGTGCGAATTGACGGCTTGGCAGAGGGGGGGGGGGAAGAAAAGTATCAGTGTAAGTGGTCTGGGGCTTAGCCCCAACCGCCGGAGTCAAATCTTGGGGGTATTATTGCCCTCGAGATGGCCTTAGAAGCGATCTGAGGTATTATTTTGAAAGGAATATAATATGTGTAAATTGACGCAGATAAAGTCATTTGATATGATATGATAGTATTAGGTGGGGATCCAGAGGTGGGGATTTAGCCATCCCCGGCGGAGATACCTTTCAGTAAAACAGAGCCAGGGATGAAATTATCAGAGGGGGGAAATCCCCCCATCCCCCCTGTCAATTCGCACCCTGTTCTAGGTGTTTCTATGGGGCGGCCATGATGCATGATGTCATACTAATAATAGACGAGAGTTTCACATAGGCTGTGGTTGCATAGTTCTCACTATCTTTGGGCGCTCGATAGAAAAAATTCGAACGATAGGCGGTGAAAGAAATCAAGTAGTTTTCATCGCCTCCACTTATAAAATAAAGTTGGTCAATAAATAAATTTAAAAAAGGTCAATAATGTGTTATGGGAATAGCTAAGATCCTTTGTCCGTGGTGGCACATACGATTAGGGCGCTAGTCCGAAGCCTATGGCTCTATGAGGACGTGTGTTCGAATCCCTCATAAGGCATGTCTTTTATGTGATCGTCCTTCATCTTCAACTATCAACACTTATCTTCTCGAATAGCCTTAGTGAATTAATACTGAGGTTAAGCAACAAAAGTCATTCTATAGGGAACCTAAGTTTTGATGGCGGGAAGGAAATTGGTTCTCTCTGGTCTCAGCGCCCATAAGAATTAGCATGGTACGAAAATGTAACTCGCCGTATCTTTTGACTCGCGCAAAAGAAATCTAAACCAATAACATCGCAAGATGCATAATTTTGTGAAGAAGATGATGCCATTCAACTTTGCTCGATGACGCTTCCTAAATTCAAACTATTATGAGTTAAATGGACCCATGTTTGCGCACTGTCGCAAATGTACTCTGACTGAGCGGCAACCTAAGCGAGACGCAGCCACGTTGTGTGCAGCTGTGGCATCCTCGCATACCACGCGCCTGTCCATGGTTGCTAAATGTACTTCGCATTCAAGATTTTGCTGGCACATTAAAGGATATTTTATTAGCAATGTATAATCTAGTACAACCCAGTGACCTCACAGTAGCCACAAAGCAAGTCGGATACCAAATGTTATGCTGATGCCACGGACAAAATGTTTTTACGTGCTTTTTCATGAGCAGTTTGGAAGGTTTGGCAACAGTGTAAATGTAGAGTTCACTTCAACTCAAAACAAATGTCATTAATATTTGTGATAGAGCAGAGTTATGTGTATCCACGCAAAGAGGAAAGATTAAAGTTTCTTACAGTATGAATATAGTTCCGGTCCGTGGTCGGGTTCTCGCGCTATCGCTTACGAAACATTTAGCACGGGTTAATCGCCTATACCACGCTGACCGGAGAGAATCGGACAACGCCCACTTAGGTTCCCTATAAAGCAGCAATTCTTTGAGGTTAGCAAAAACGGTAGGTCTATACATAAACGTGGCCACTTGACATAAGCTTAACCTGCTTTTACAGGGTCCAAGCTATTAATTGAAAAACCTACGATTTGTACTCCATTGGTCCTCGCAAAAACGCTAACAACTAATATCAGAGGTCATAATTTTGATTTATTTGTTACTCTGGATACATTAAACTTTGAGGGATCTTGAAATAAAGACAGCCAACACTCAGTTGTGTTTAGATGGCTCCATGACATATTTTTCCCAAGAAGGTGGCATTTGGTCATCTGGTATGGTGATGAAGGATGAACTGTATGTTTAACATTCTCGCAACCATGCATCAGCTAGAATGTAGGGGCGTATATAACTTCCCGAAACTAGAAGCAAGCTCTGGGAGTCGTCGTCGGGGACCTGCCCCCATTCCTTGATGACCTCCCCGACGACCACGACCATGACAACACGAACGATGACAAAGACGATGTGTACCACGACGTGAGAATTCCCCCTCCTCAACCTACCCGTGGGCAGTTTTGACCAGCATGGGACTCTTAACCCATATCCTAGGCTAGAGTGGAGCATTATGACTAACAGCTGACGCTCCCTTAATCCAAATCAACTTTTATAAACTATATTGGGGGGGGGGGGGGCACAAGAAACAAGTAGGGGGTCGCGGGAAGAAGCCTATCATCGGAAACTCTCTTATAGTCTATGCTCCACAAGAAAAAAACTAATGTTATCCACAGAGGGCGTTGAATGAAGCTTGACACGTGGTACCACTAGGGCAACTGCTACATCCGGTGCCGTTCTGATAAACCTTCTTCTTGGCAATGTTGCCGGCTGGCCCGTAGTTGCACACGTAGTACATGGTAGCTTTCGGTGCTTTGCTTCTCTTGTACACCGCATAGCCACAGCCGACAAGGTAGGTGTCTGCCCATATCAGCTGAGTGTAATGCATCGCTTTGCCGTTGCCGATACTGTGAAATAGATACAAGTTGGATTCATTATTCCATTACTAATAATTGTTAATAAACACAAAGAGCTTCCACAAAATGAATAAGAAAACCGGATATAATGTTAAACAAAAACACAATACCAAGAAGAGAGTTTGCAAGTTTAGCAGGAAATTAGAGAATAGTTAATACACCAAGAGATAGGTGGATTGAACAAATTAAACAAAGCTTAGAGGTACCGGTAAGAGACGAGAACTCTTTACAGAGTGAGGGGCGAAGGAAGAAGGGGGGTGTATTTGTGAGCGTTTTTGCTTATGCAAGCTTGACACAACTAGCGACAAGTAAGCACACCCATGTATACTGCCTGGAACTAGTTTTTCAGCTGTAGCGGTGGTGATACGGCGAACTGAATGGTAAACATTCTGAAGTGGAAGGGACACCACAGGGAGAAACGTGGGGGAAACTCTCCTCATTCCCCCCACCCCCACCCCCCTTAAACGTAACTGAAGACAAATTAAATTTTATAAAATGGCAAATTGTATGAACTAGGTAGGTAGAGAGGGAAAGGTCGTCTCGTAAACGCCTCCCCGAAACTAGAATTAAGCTGTGGCAGTGAATGTCTTACGGCCACCCCCACCCCTAGACGATCTCTTTGACGTCGACGACGATTACGACGTAAATCATACAAACGATGACGACGACGACCAAGAAGTAAGAAAACTACCCTTCCCACACTTTGCTTGTAGCTAGATCTGTCCAGCACAGGACTGTCCATCACACACCCCCGCCTATATTCCCACCTAAAAGTTGACAAGCAAATAAACCAAGTAAAGTCAAGTCTTACTTGAATGATGCCACCGACCTGCTGCTGAACCCCTTGACTTCATCCATCCAACCCTGGACCGTCTGAGCCCAGGATGCACTGGCCATCGGGTCAGAGGTGGTGTTTACACGCGCGTTCTGTCCCAACGTGAACCGTACGACCTTGCGACACGTGTCTCTACTCGGTCTGCACTGGTCGGCCCAGCGTTGAGCTCCCAGGGCTAGTTCGTCGTCCCATACCTGTTGAACACCTTGCATTTTAGCGTGAGCTGTTAGAAACATTGTTATTTTCCCAAAGGTAAAACTATGTCCCTTGGACCGTCTCTACTCGGTCTGCACTGGTCCCCCAGCGTTGAGCTCCCGGGCTATTGGCCCTCCCATACCGTTGAACATTTTGCTAGTTACAGTGAGCTGAAAGAAAACTTTTTTATTTTCCCAAGGTCAACTATGTGCCCTTGCGACAAGTTTTCCACTGGCCCCTGCACTGGTCGGCCCAGCGTTGAGCTCCCAGGGCTAATTCGTCGTCCCATACCTGTTGAACACCTTGCTAGTTAGCAGTGAGCTGCAAGAAACACTTGTTTACTTGTCTATAAGTCAACCGCCAGAATCTCCGGTTTGTACTCTTTATTGACACTTTCAGCAGCTCTCTACTTTGAGGAAGACTTGTCAGAAATTGGGGTCTAGTTCATAACTGCCATCTCTCAAAGAAGACTTGTATAATCAAGGAATTGAATACCCAATGTGTACACTATCAATTAATATGCCTTTTAATTTACAATCCACACAAGTTTTGATCATGACAATCGAACAATTTGAGGGAAGTTTTCTTTATTTTTTTTAGTTCGAATTCTTTTCTTGTGGAAATGCTACCTATACTTAAATTGAAAGCAGCTCTTACGGTGTCTTAATAGGCATTTTGATGTTTTTTATTTGCGAAGAAATATCCAGAGGGTTTTTTTTAAAACACTCAAAATTTTGCCTAGACATTTTTCGACTTAAGACCAAATTTTTAAAAAAAAACTCCCGGGTTTGGTGGGGAGGATTTAAAAACCCCTGACCTCCCCAATCAGAGATAAATACTTTACGTTCGAATCAACACCGTCGGTCAGATTTGATGTTATCTAGCACATATCCTGAGATAGAGCCCAACCACCATGCGCAGTCTTCTTCCTATCCGTGTTAACTTTGTTCCCAGTCCAGGCGCGTAGGAAGGGGGAATATCCCCCCACTTTTTACCGTGACCCCCACTTCAGATAGCAGTGTAATCTCCTATTCCCTTTCCCTTACCTTACATCCTCCTAGTGAAATGTAATGACCAACAGTTTCGTCAATTTCCCCATTGTTGTTGGTCGTAATTGCAAACGTAATGATATGCATAATTAATGGTTGTAACTTATTGGATGGCCTTTCTCGTCACTATTCCAATAATATTTTTTACTGTACAAAAATTACATCAAATTAGTTTTGGATTCAGCCCACTTATTTTCCCTAGAACGCACCAAACACACTCTTAAACCTGAATTTCTAAATTTTCGCATGCCGCGCTATTGTTGGGGGGCTCTCCGCTCCCTCAACCCTCGTGGTAGTCCCTTTCCCAAAACCTCAGTAGAAGGTCTGTTGTTGTTTTTGTTGTCCCCCTACTCGAAAAAGAGTTCCTACGCGGCTCTCCCAGTCAGGGCAAACTTTACCATCATGCGCATGTTCGCCGCTGGCAACTGCGGCCCCGATCTGCCCCGCTTCTCCAGACCCGCTGCCACCATTTGACGGGCCGCGTTGTGTTCTGCGAGGATTGTCGTCTTCTCAGCACTCCCCACGCCTCCGCTTGTCTTCATCTTGGACTGACTACCTTCCTATTGGAAAAAATTAAAAGATTCTATACATATTCACAATTTGTGATTGTTAAGACTTTTCGGTGACCTTATGCGAAATGTAACGATTGATTCTGGATCAATTTTTGACCACATATTTTGACCCTAGAATTTTAAAAAAATTAGTAGGTTTTTAACGATGGAAATTTGTTGTTTCCATCAGTTTGGGTTTTAAGAATTATTTTTTCATCGAATATAACTAGCAGGAAATTATGCCCTAAGAACTTTATCAAACTTTGTAGTGGAAAGATATTCGAAACGTGCTTATGTTGTCTGATAGAGTCATGCGCATACACTTCTGAACAATATTCTTAAGCTATGTCATAATTTCACAGTCATTTTGCAGTGCATATTCATAGACTTATGTTTAAAGACTGACGGGCAATATAAGTTGCCGCACCGACCACCGTGTAAAGTGGTGTGTACAGAAGGGGAGTTAGAATACGAGTTTCAGATGACGTAAGACCAACTGTCATGGCCGACTGGTGGGCATAAAGTGCCATGGCTCCATACAAACATGTTTTATTCGCGACACCTCAAAGCTGCACAGTATTCGGCAGTACAAATCAATCAAATATGCATTCTAATATCTGTTATTAATGTTCTAACAAGGAAACAATATGAATTGATGCTCTGGTTTTTTCGAAACCAATTTAAATCTAAATCCCTGTAAAAGCAGGTATAATGTCTATGCTAGGTGGCACTTTTGACGCTTTAGGAGTAGACCTACCGTTTCGTGGCTGCAGAAAGTATTTCAATTACATTGGAATAACATTTGACTATCTCAGCTTTGATATTTAATGACGTACTCAGTTTTTAATCAGTGAAGGCACGAAAAATACGCGACTTCTTTCTCTCCGCCCACCGTAGCCAATGTTAAAATCGGTTAAAATTGCATTTTTGCTCTCCAGTCGCCCAAAGTTCCAGAAACCCTCGTATTGGGGAAGGGGACTGTCGTAGTGACTCATAAAATATATTATTTCTCAGATATTTCGGGCTGTGAAAGCATCAAGTATGAAATATTCTTAAGCTTTAAATTGATAGGGTGAAAATTAGAGGTTAAAACACGGTCCAGAATGTTTTTGAAATTTGCTGGATTTAACATCGGACGATATTAACGACGGCGCGATCTCATATGGAGACGATAATATATCACGCGGAAAGCATTATGGGTAAAGATGGATTTTACACGCCTCACATTCTAACAAGATGTCATAGAAAGCATCAGTAATACGAAAAGAGTACTTACAATACTCTGCATAGTTAAAGCAAAGTATATTAATGTAATTTTGAGTTTAAAAGTTTATAAGACTGATCTGCACCTACAATACCTTATATTTGCACATTGTGTGATCTTTGCAAAGGTTGCAGTAGTTGAATGCCATTGTTATCGGTGCACCAGCATTAGTAACTTGTGGTGCTGTTGGTGGCGGAGGGGTAGGGGGAGGGGTAGGTTTTGGAGGTGGAGGTGCTGGGGTAGTTGTTGGAGGGGGTGGAGTAGTTGTTGGTGTGGTAGTAGTTGGAGGAGGCGTGGTAGTAGTGGTTGTTGTTGTAGTGGTTGTTGTAGTAGTGGTTGTCGTAGTAGTGGTAGTTGGCGGTGGAGGGGGTGGAGGAGCTGGGGTAGTTGTTGGCGGGGAGGTGGTAGTAGTTGGTGGAGGAGGGGGTGGGGGAGTAGTTGGCAGGGGAGGGGGTGGAGGGATTGGAGTGGGTGGTATAATTAAAGGTGGGGGTAAGGTTGTTGGTGGAGCAGGTGGGGTTGCGGCGGCTGTAGTATCCGGCGGTGCGGGAGGGGCAGGGCCAGGGGGCGGGGGCGGGGAACCGTCAGGGGGAGGGGGAGTGTCAGGTTCAGAAGACGCCTCTTCACTTGATGCTTCACTACTACTCTCCTCTACACTAGACTCAGTCGCCTCTTCAGTGGAATCCTGAGAGCTCACAACTGACACCATTGACAGCACAGCTAAACACACGACCACAGCACAACACACGGGTGCTTTCACTTTGAAAACACCTCTTGTATGAACCAACAACGCGTTAATCATGTTTTCTCTTACTGTAGGCACTTCCGTTTCACGTCCATGCTTTATAGCTTTATGATACCGGTATCTGACATCATATACCATTGACATCATCAAATTATTGAAAATTAGCATTGTGCCATTCCAATCTTTCCAGTTGACCGAACTTCAATGATATTTTTTTAATGTATAAATCGTATAGTAATCTAATGGGAGGCAACCTACAGTGGAAAACTGCCAAATTCCCACACATTACATATTATCATGGCGCGATATAACTTTATAATAATATGATACACGAGTTGAATGATCTGTATCGTCGCTTCACAACAATAGTGTAACCCAAATACTAGTGATGTTTATTAATTATAATCGAATTAAAATTTGATTAGCAGGAAGTGTTATGCAATGCTGTGCGCTGTGTTGTAAGCACCATAATATAGTTTCTTCACACTTTTAATTGAATACAAATTTATTGGACGAGTGAGCGCAGCGAACGTAGTATTACAACGCAAGTCGATCGGGCCTTCTTGTGACAATGTTTGTCTATCGTCTGTCGTCTTTTCTATGCCATACGGTCGAACGGCCAGACAGATTGAGCTGATATTTTAAACAAACATCCGTGACCAGTTAACTGAAGACTGCTTACCAAATGAGCAAAATACATCGCGATTTGAACCCACAAGAAATAATAAATAAAAAAAATAGTCAGCAAAAGTAATGTGTAGTTTTTTTAATGTGTTATTGTTGTTATTTTGTCAGTCTGTGAAAATTGCATGCGATGATCACGCTCAAGGTAACCCCAAATAAAACTGGGAGATTGAGTAAACCTTTCCATCTTTACACGTATTTCGTACTGGCTATGTTTTCCATAGTATTGTTAGCATTTCAAAACATGTTCTATAATTTTTAAAATACAGTTTAGAAATTACAAAAATTTTCCCGACCGGGGGGTTTGAATCCGTGTCTTCCGCATTTCGGGTATATAGGGGCGCCTTTGCCAATTAGACTAGGAAAACGCCAAAGTAGTTGTTATACGAGTGAGCGAGTCATGTGTTGAGTACCTGGTAACATTTGCATTTAAGTTGGTTGATATATAGGTATAAATGATAGGGTTTTGAGTTAAGTTGGTATAAGGGGGCGTCAACTGTAAGGCTATAATGCGCCACACTAGCTTATGATATGCTAGGGAGGAAAGACCCATGCTCTATCCAGCCTTAGGTAGGAGGAGGAAAGGGAACGTTACCGGGTACTCAACTCATGCATCACTCACTCGTCTAACAACGACTTTGACGCTTTCCTAGTATAGTAAATAGGAATAAAAATAAAAATATATGATGTACTAATTTGATTCTTTGGATTAAGCTTTTCAAGAGGTGCTTTATGCAAATTGCCCAATGCTTGTATGCTTGTACCAGGCCTGTATCAGGCCACTTCAAACACTTCAATAATATTTGTATGTTACTGTTAGAAACGTTGTATGATAATATAATATGAAACACGTATTTAAAGAGTCAAGTTCAACACGAGAGTAATCTCTTTCAATAATCTTTGTGTAGTTCTCACATTTTTACTAATTGATTGTTTCTTCGTTTATTTTTATGTTTACTCCCAGATTGTTCTTCTGTTTTCGTTGTTTTTGTTCTCCTTCTTCAATTATTTTTATATTACTTTCCTACTTTTGATGCATTACTTCTTCACTTATGTACTTTGTTATAGCTTAGCATTTTGATAACGGTTCAATAAAAAAATCGCATTTTACATTAGTGGACCGAAAATTGACCCTTGGGGCACACCGAAAGTTACTATTTCTGGATTTGATTAGAACCCATGAAAATTCCTGAATATAATACGTGATTAAATAGCTTTTCAGAACCTCTTACTCAAAATGTTTAATTTTTGTAGATGGTGAAAAATATTCCAAACGGTAAACGAGCAAATAAAAATGAAACATATACGTCAATGTACTTCAAAATTAGTGATAAATGTGCTGTAAATACTAGTAAAATAAAAGCAATGTAATAAACATAGTGTGTTTCAGATGGCGAGTGTGCGTTCTCAAGGTCAGCGGACTGCTGAGCTACGCAGTGGGGTACGAGTACGTCCACGCGCACTTCGACACTGAGGCGAGGCAGTCAGCAAAGTCCATGGTTACCAATATTAGAGCAGCCTTCTCTCAGCGGATGACTCGTGTTGACTGGATGGATGAGAAGACGAGGATTGATTGCACTGGACAAGGCCAACTCCATGATGGAAGCAATAGGCTACCCAGACTGGTATGGGAACACCACGGCTGTGGAGGATTACTACAAGGAGGTGAGGTGGGAGGTTGTGAGTTAAAACTAGGCCACTTAGCGAACCCTTTTTTTAGTCGTGTTGATGGATGAGCTTTTTTGTAAGTTTTTAGTATGCGTGGCATCTCTTTACTTTTGCAAGTGCTTTTTGAACCCATTGTAGGTGATTGTTGTCAAGTTTCTAATGTTACTTGTTAATTGTTATTATATACCTAAAAAACATATATATTAAACCCTTTTTTTCTATAGATTCTGGCTAACTTTTCCAACTTTTTCTTTCAAAAGGTACTACATTACCATAACCTTAAAGTCCATGTACAATTTGAACTTTTGAGCCCCACCCATTTGGTCAGAATCACCCCAAATGTCACGAAAATATCGTACTTAAAATCGAAAAAAAAAAACACCCGACAGCATTTTTTTTTTTTTTTTGGGGGGGGGGGTCAGTGAAATTGAAGTCTTCGCTTCGCTCACCCAAATTATCGATTCGATTAATTTACGATCAATTTAATCGATTGATTGACTAAGTTACGTTTAAAAACATTATATCATATTTTGATCTTGATTGTCCTGACTTCAAATTTCATTTAATGTACCTATTAGACGCTCAAGAAACCCAGTTCCATTTTCCCACCTATTCCTACATTGGACATTTTAATCTCAAAATTGATTAAAATCTTATGATTTTGATTTTTTAAACTCGATTGTGTAAAAAAAAAAAAACGACAGTTCTAAGTTCCTATATTTGTAAGATTCCATGAAAATTTCGCTAAGATTAGATTAGCCACAACCGCTTGTCCAGTAGAGAACGAACAATAGACAAAAAGGCATAGAAAATTAAACAAAAAACACCCGACCTATTTTTCACAGGGCATTTAAATTTGTCTCCACTTCGTTCATCTTATATGGTGTTTGCATTTCCTATATTCGAGTCAGTGCTACGACAACGAAATATTCCCTAAGGATATTTTTTTACCGAAGATGATATCTCGGAAAATTCAAAAGATCCATCTAGATGTTTTTATGTGATCGCTGTGCTTGTTAGGCGGCTAAGGGCTACCATGTCAATACGACAATGCGTTACTCATGTATTATGAACGTCGTCACTACGCAAAGAAGAAGAATAGTATTCCGTCGTGAAGAATAGGGTATCGTTTGTTTGCCACCGGCATATTATTATTAAGTCAGTGTATGTAATGAAACCTCGTTTCATATCGTGATACATGAGATTTTAACCCTAATTTCCCTGGGGATTTCTTTTATATATGCCTTTATTCTTAAGATGATTCAGGTCGGAGCCTTACGCAACATCTACGTTTACTGTTGACTTAAAGCTACACTTTTGTTCTAAAGTTATGTACGCATTAATAATATATATCACAAAAGCAAATTTATTATTGTCAGTATTAGTAAGCATAGAAAAGAGCGGCTGAGATGGTGTGTAAAGAATATAATGGAAACAGAAGAATACCAAGAAGAGAGTTTTAAAGGTTTGCGGGTATAAGAGAAAGACCAAGTGATAGGTGGACTGAACAAATTTAACAACGCATAGAGGAGAGAGATGTGTCTTGGGTGGAGGTAGAATTAGGTATGGTGGAAAGATCGGAAGAAATGGAGAGATGTGGTAAAGATGCAGCGGAAATAGAATAGTAAATTATCGGTT
This sequence comes from Sweltsa coloradensis, assembly GCA_024449915.1. Classification (NCBI taxonomy): domain Eukaryota; kingdom Metazoa; phylum Arthropoda; class Insecta; order Plecoptera; family Chloroperlidae; genus Sweltsa; species Sweltsa coloradensis. The sequence goes on from JAMZAV010000874.1 coordinate 49,375, forward strand.
AAATAGGAGCAGATGGCGTAACAATCCCTGTTTTTTTTTTGTTTTTTTTTTTTTTGAGAAGGGGGGGGGTAACATTTTTGTACAAGGTCAAGGTACAAGGTATGTGATGTGCTTCCAAAATCCTATCTTTCTCTATCCACATTGGTTACATAATTAGGTATATGTTATATATGTATTGTAAAAGTTACCGAGATGTAGCACAAAAATTCACTTTAGTGATAAAAATATATACCTCAGTTAGTTGTGTAAGTTAATACGTGTGTCCTATAATATATATCCGGGTCAAACATCTTCGGAAAATAAATATATTATTATTGGATGAGCGTAGCGAGCGGAGTGAAGATTCCATTTCACAACACAAAATCCGGAATGTTTTTTTTTTCTTTTTTTTCTTTCTGTATTTTTGTCTGTTAACACGATTCCGGCTAAACTGATACTCCGATTGCGATGAAATTTTATGGAGGTCTTCGAAATCTCTGAACCCATGCTCTGAACTAAGAACTGCCACGTTTTTGAGCGCAATCAAAAATTATTTCTCATGAAAATCGCAATTTTACGATTTTTTTGATTTTTAAAAATTTCTTCGACTTATAACACCTACATGCTTTATCCGATTGTAATGATTTTTTCACAGAATCTGTAATTTTATGAATTGATATATTCGTGTGAAATTTGAGCGTAATCAAATAATTATTTCTTATGAAAATTTCAATATTACGATTTTTTCCTTTTTTAAAATTACGATTAATTAAAAAAAAAGTTAATTTTTTATTTAATTTGATTTAATTTTAAAAAAATTTCAACAAAGTTCTGATTTTTTCACAGAACAACAGAAAATCCGCAAAACACATGGCAGCTCAATTCACCAATTACGCTCATCCAACAATGCGGCGGGACTTTAGCGTTTTCCTAGTGTATAATATTACACGTGATGTAAGTATTGTATGTGTATAATGAACATCGAACATTGTCGATGTTGGGGCTGAACATTTTTCCTTCTTGAAGAGATTGTCTATTTTTTATTGTTTATTTCTCCGAAAGTAGAGGCGAGCTCTGCCGGACGTCGTCGGGGACCTCTCCCCATCCCTTGCCGACCTCTTCGACGACGACGACCATGACAGCAAGAACGACGACAAAGACGATGACGATGATTACGAGATACGGCTTGACCCCGTGGCTGGTTCCGACCAGAATGAGATTTCTACCCCATATCCCCTGGGCTAGAGTGTTTCTAACGCCGTTGACGCGCCCTAGATCCAAGTAAACGAAAGCAACCTCTCTCTTTCAGGTCCGCATAACTGAAAGTCATTTCAGCAACATGATTCACTTGCAGACAATCGGTGTGTTGCGGTCCCTCAAGAAGCTACGACTTCCGCATGACAGATCAGAGTGAGTTATTAAGAGCAGTGCTCAACTATGTTATATCATTCATATATCGATATGACAAGAAAATTTCGATTTTACAAAAAATTACAAATGTGAAAAGTGTTGCGAAAATATGTATGTTTGAATGTTCCACAACGGATAATAGTGTTTAAGACAGGGCCTACTATAGAGATAGATTATACAGGGTGCGAATTGACAGCTTGGCAGAGGGGGGATGGCTCAGTATTGTGTAGACTGCAAAGGGTCTGGGGCGAAGCCCCAGCTGCCGGAGGCAGAATTTTTGGGGGGTATTATTGCCCTCGAGATGGCCTTAGAAGCAATCTGAGGAAAATTTGTGGGATATTATTGCCCTCAAGGTGGCATTAGAAGCAAACTGAGGTGTTTTTTGAAAGGAATGTGTAAATTGAAGCATTATTTATTAACATTACGAGATAAAGTCATTTTATATAAGATAAGATGAGATGGAAATCCAGAGATGGGGATTAAGCCATCCCTGGCGGGGATACCTTTCAGTGAAACAGAGTCAGGGATGAAATTACCAGAGGGGGAAATTCCCCATCCCCCCCGTAAATTCGCTCCCTGTCGTTTGTTCTGTGTGATTGTCACGTCTCACGATAAAAAGCCAAAACCTTATACGTTTTTTGTTGCCGTTGCTATTCAATAAGGGCGATAAAAATGTTTTGGTGGGACAGAGGGATGCGTACAGCTTTTTTTAAATTAGTGTATTTTCGAACGAAGAACGCCACTAAAAGACACCAACGCTTTATGAGATTTTAATATGTATCTGTTGACATTCTATTGATTATGTTGTTTGGCATCCATTTTTGTTACTGCCCGTGCTTGTTGCAAACTTTCTATGGATAATCAACATATTGAAGTTTATGTTTGTTTGTTTTCAGATGGATAACAAGTCCGGAAGTTGTTAACGCGTACTACTTTCCACCCACAAACACAATCAGTATGTATACTTTAACAAATCCAAAGTCCTAAACTAGGACCTAGATATGTTTAGATGGAAATCAGATCGGTATTATTTTATTTCTAACTCAGTGACAGTTTAATTATTTGTGTTAAATGGGCTATTTACTCAAAAAATAATTTCTTACCACATGATCTACAGCACAATGATACACTAAAATGACAGTTTAAAAAATTATATCTTGTAACTGTGATTTAACACGAATTTTTCAATTTTTTGGGTCCAGAAATTTGCGAAAATTGGTGTTTTGGGAAATTTCTTAAATCGGCTTTAACCTGCTTCTTTTATGGTCCACATAGATACTAGAGCATGGTACCAATCTAAAATGCCCATTTTTAACATCGTGTCTTGAAACTGTGCCCAAATATACCCTCAAACACGCAAAAATATGCATTCCAAAATCACACCCCATCTTGGTAATCAGCAGATTTTGACCGAACTACTTGCCCAAATTACAAAACAAAATATAGGGAATTTACAGAAAGGTTGTAGAGTACGACAATAATGGCCAATATTTTTTTGTATGAAAATCCTCCAAGGTCACGTGGCATAAAGATCGTCCCTATGTTATTTCTTATGGGAGATTTTGGCCGATGGGACCTAGCTCGAAAAATGTCATGTTTGACAATTTTTTGGTAGGTCATGGTGGCCCCAATAATTTTTCTGTTAATTGCTAAATTCATTACTAGTTAGCCTGAATTAAATATATTTTTTTAGTTTAGCGGTTAAATACCCCTTTAAGTTGATATAGCAAATCCATGAACATAATCCTTTTCTTAATTTTTCATCATATACCTTTTCCACTTCAATTAATTTATAAAATCAGCCATTGTCGAACTGTATGTTTAGAATCACAATCATTACACCGTTCATGATAATAATTTGTCTACCATACGTATTCATAAAATTTCGAAATTACTAGTGAGGCCTAAATAAAATTTCATAATTTTACCTGTTTCAGTTTTCCCGGCGGGAATCTTACAGCCGCCGTTCTTCAACAAAGCTCGACCAGAGTAAGTTTGTCAGAAATCATTATGTATGTGGGTTTGTAATCTTTATTGGCAACATGGCATATGCCCACAAGTGCAATATATTAAACCCAGTTAACTACTTGATAGTAACAATGTATTTTCACAGCAATTATCACATAATTTTAATGATCTTATTTTGTTATATGACTTTTTTAAATCTGTAAATTAAATTAATTTGCAATAACTTTTTTATTTTAAATTATTAGTAGCATCACGACACAATTTGTGTTTATCAAATTATTTATCAAATTATATCAAACATTAAGAAATAAATTATATCTTAGATACAAGCACTTGTGAGAGTAAACAACGAAAAATTAAAAAAAATGGAGGTAAAATAAAAACAAATCACACGGATGGTTTACGTTAAATCTTACAATATTACTAATATATATGCACACACTGTATTTTCGGGTAGTCCGTGTTATATTATTTTATTTATTCCAACGTTTCGGGCAGTTCTCCCTGCCCATCTTCAAGGAAATTAAACATAAAACAATATAAAAAACAAACAAAACCTTACTTCATAACAAACACTGCAACTAGATACATAGACACAAACTTAATAGCGTAGAAAACATAGGTAGGGCCTACTCATGACAAATTAGTGTACAACAATTATTGCATCGTGTCTTGTGTTAGCGTACTGCTTCCAATGCAGATGTCAGGTTCGATTCCGTTAAGTCGAAGTTTTTTACTTCTGATTTGATAAGTCTCAGTTTTGTCTTAGGATTTGTAACGGTGACTTGGAGCGTCCTAGCAACGAGACATTAATAATTTCAGTTGTTCTGATCGCTTTGATTCTGGCGTGATTCGCGGTGTTGTAATGTCTACACTGTTGCTATATTTCCTATTAAATATCGATTTTGTTGGTTATCGCTCACTCGTCGATCTCGCTGCAGGTTGGCTTGGTCGCTTTGATTTAAAGTCCCCCACCTGAAATCAGTCTATTACTGATGTAGACTCTATAAAATTTATTATTTATTTATTTTATAACATGATTAAAAATAGTTGTCATCAACTATCCTATACTGTTAGAGACAGCGTTTTTTTCATAAATCATGGTTAAATATTGTCATGAGTAAGTCCCTACAATGTTTTCAAGCATTTAGTTTGGTCTATGTATCTAGTTGCAGTGTTTGTTATGAAGTAAGGTTTTGTTAGTTTTTTTGAAAGGGTTTAAGCTTATTATAATGTACTCGTCTACTGTCTATACTAGGCTACAGATTTATTTATACGCGCATCCTAATATAGGAATCCTTGAAATTTACTTTAACTTTAAAAGTGTAAATTTAATATTTCTCGATTTAGTTGGTCGGGACACGCTCCCGTAGGTGGAAGTGTTAATATTTAATACAATTCCGAAGTTAAAAAATCCATCCCGACTTGGGCTCGAAACCGGGTTTCACGTCTCACACATTCTAGGAAGGCGCCTTAGCCAATTTGATTACCGAGGCGGTAATCTTTTTTCATCTAAATTGTAGTTTCATTCTATAATAGAACGGGAGACCCGAGTACTAACCCTGGTCGCGATGGATTCTGAATTGTATTAAATATTAAAGGGGATAATATGTTGAATGTTATCATGTAAATTAACCCTGTTTAATCAACTGTTATATGCTAATCACATTGAGTATATTATAATCCCAAATGAAACAATTGTCTAGCTGAGTTAGTGAAAGTCATAGTAAACCATTATATCAGTTTAGAAACAATGGATATAACGTTTATTTTTATCACAAAGGAAAATATATTTGATGTTATGCTAGATTTATATTTAGAATGGTCATCCTATTTGGCATGGGGATTCTTGATTTATACGAAACTTGTACAATTCCGTTATTTTGTCTCGGCTGTAGCTCTTACAATGTGTGGTACAGTCAACTCATAAAAATGTTTTAGTGAGATATAATATTTAGAGCTGTGTGGGGTAGAGTTTTGACGATCTGATAATTTTGGGAATAAATGACCGTTATAATACTGCATGTTCAAATAAACAATTAATTATTTTTTACTAGGCTGCTTCGCGAACACATTTTCCAGTCGCGTTGATGGATGAGCTTTTATGGTTGATTATTTTTGTCATTGTTGTCATTATCAAGACAAGAGCAAGTGAACCTTGTTTCCCTTCAACAATGCGAGGCGACCGACTGTTTGTCTGTAAGAGACCGAGAACAGTAACGTGCCTATTGTGCCAGCCGCGTAAAGGTGTGGGGCGGCGAGGTCATATTGATCAATTGTTGCCCTAAATGTACGATTTTTATGAAAAATAATTCTTAGACTTAGATTGTACCCAAAAACTTGGCAGATCTCTCAGCTCAGAGATTTTGGAGTTCCATTGAAAATTTTATCAAGATCGTATTGGCCGTGACAAAAGAAAACATCCTAGCTATTTTTCTCCGGGTAATATATAAGTGAAATTGAAGTCTTTGCTGCGCTCTCACAATTTTAATTTTTATTATTACTAGTAAGCTTCGCAAACGCTTTTTCAGGCGCGTTGTTGGATGAGCGTAATTTTTTTTAAACGAAAATAGCGAAAATAGCAAATCCGATTACGCTCAAATTTCACACGAATATATTTATTCATAAAATTAGTTTTTGTGAAAATATCGTTACAATCGGATAAAGCATGTAGGTGCTATAAGTCGAAGAAATTTTAAAAATCGAAAAAAATAGTAAAATTGCGATTTTTATGAGAAATAATTTTTCGATTACGCTCAAATTTCACACGAACATATAAATTCATAAAATAAAGGTTCTGTGAAAAATCATAACCATCGGATAAAGCATGTAGGTGTTATAAGTCGAAGAAATTTCTTAAAAATCGAAAAGAAATCGTAAAATTGCGATTTTCATGAAAAATGATTTTTTGATTGCGCTCAAAAACGTGGAAGTTCTATGTTCAGAAATTTCAAAGGTCCCCATAAAATTTCATCGCAATTGGAATATCGGTTTATCCGGAATCGTGTTAAAAGACACACAAAAATACAAACAGAAAAATGAAAAAAACATTCCGGATTTTTTCTCCAGTGTAGTTAAATGGAATTCGCTTATCCAATTATGATAAATATAAATTTCTCACCATTTTGTTTTCAACTGTTTGGATTTTCGCATTAAAATAATTGTCTGGACCGGCACCTCCACCATCTCGCCAAAATATATTTATTTTGTTACCCGAAAATCAGGAAAGTTTTTTCGACGACTGGGTTAGCCACCAAAAACTCGATCATACCCGAAATTTCTGGTTAAGCTAATAATGTGTTCCGAAGAGCCCAATAGTAGTACACATTAACTATTTAGATTAACTGCAAACATTTTTTATCAAAATTACAGTCAAATAAGCAATAACTTGTGTTGTTACATTAGATTATATTTGTGAATTTGTTGATATTCTAAAATTGTTTTATTTATATGCGAAAGTAAAAAACCTTACCTGTTGAAGAATGAAATGTTTTAGTGGATTGTAAATAAGCAAATGCCAGATTGTGTAAAATTAATTGTTTTTGTACTTAAATGTCGTTTAGTTGGCAATGGAATGTAACTTTGTTCATTTTCAATAGGATTAGTCTTTCTACAACATATGCACGTATGGGCTATGCAAAGCTGATTTGAGCTAAAACACAATTTTTATCTTCTCTTACCACAGTTCCTACCGAATATGTATGTTCATACTTTTCGAACTACGTCTCCATTTTAACATCGATGAAAATGGTTTTTTAATCATACTCAGAAAGGTGCATATTCTATTGAAAAATTTGATTTTCAAATTTAAGGCCAGTTTGGTCATATGGCAAAATATATTCATCGACCCAAATGTATCGTTTTATAGGTACTTTGATGTTTCGCAGTTAAAAATCTGTGGTTTAAATAAAAAGGGGTGAAGATTACACCCAAACCTTGTTTAACAATATCTACTAGTTAAATGTCATATTTTTTCAATTTCAAATCAAGTTTATTCATACTTTATATTTTACAAACATTCAAGTTGTACAAAAAATAATATTACATACATTAAAAAAATAAAATAAGTATAATATGATAAAAAAAAAGCCAAAACATGACTTAACTGTGGGGTGTAACAGACAAATTAAAAATTAGGATAAGAAGGTGGCAATACAGAGAACGGAACATACCCCAAATTAACACATAAAACAAGTAAGCTATATATAAATACCACCTTGCATCACATCTTTCTGACTTCTAAAATATATTAACTCTTTGTTATCTCTTTGTTTGTTGTTTGTTTGTTTTTTGTCTTGCTTTGTCTTTGTTGTCTTTGGTTGCATGACAAAGTTAATTAATTTTGTGAAACCCAAAAAATAAAATAAAAAATAACAAAGAGTTAACATATTTTAGAAGTCAAAAGGTATCAGAAAGAAGATGTGATTTTAGTTCTGTTTTAATTTTTGATACGTTAGACAAGGTTTTCAGTGAGGAAGGCAGCAAGTTGAACGTATAGTAGGAACTGAATAAGACAGTGAACGTTGGCAATATTTATAAGCTACTGTTTTGTGCTCGTACACTTCTGATCTATAGGCCTACAAAAATAACAAGTTATGTACTAAATGAATTAAACCTTTTTGCATCTTTATAAAGTAATTCCCATCAATAAATAGATAATTATATGAAAGATACAATCCTTGGCCGAGCTGAGCAAGACTACAAATTACTATTCAGCTGCAGATTGACATAAATCGTAATCTTTGCCGTTCGTGGTGGCTCATACGATTAGGGCGCTGGTACGGATCGTAGCTCTACGAAGACGTTTGTTCGAATTCCGCATAAGGTATAGTTTTTAATCGACCTTCATCGTCTCCAATTTAATAGAGACGTTAAGCAACAACTATCAAAACACTTTCATTTGTCAATAGTTCGGTAAATAAAAAATGTCATTAATATGGGTTGCGGGACAATTAAATGCTCTGATTTGAATGTAATTGAATGTTAAATTAGCTATCTGGGTGACAGGTCAGATTCTCCACGACCTTAGGCACCATCAAATTACACTGCCTGTCACTGTTGTTTAGTTTTCATCTGTGCACAGTGCTCACTTGTAAATGTTGCCCATGGCTGTATTGTGACAACTAATTCAATGTTGACATTCTCTGTATATAAACCCATGTTACGTAACTATACAAACTCCATGGTTTGTTAATTGTTTACATAATTCTCCCTTTCGTAACCGTTTGAGATGCTCATGCGTAAACCTTGTGACTCTGTCGTCGGTAGGTGATGTTTTGCTGCTAACTACTAGCAATCCAGACTGAAAAGTTTTTCAAGGTTTTCTACGGTCGTTCATGCAAATGCATAAATACCGACTGAAAAATACCTCAAACATTCCCTTAATACCTACCCGTATAACCAGTTAGTCATCTGAATAGGGTCAAATTCACAGGATTAAACTGAGTTGTACCTTACAGCGTATTGGCCCGGGGTAGAATTTGTCCCTCAGCATGGATCTGCTAATCGTAACAGGTGATTGAAGAGAAAAAGTCCACCTCGCAAACATCAGCTAGTATGTTGGTTAGTATATTGCTCTCTGAAACTAGAGGCGAGCTCTGGCAATCGTCGTCGGGGATAAGATGACCATAACAGCACGAACGATGACAAAGACGATGATGACCACGACGTTAGAACCCCGCCCGTGGCTGGTTCTGACCAGCACGGGACTTTCCTCCCCAGATCACCCTATTTTATTTATTTTATTGAATTTTACCTGCCCATAGGGCAGGAAGGCTAATGCAGGGCAAGTGTGGCCCTCTGTAGCCTGACACAGTGATTACAAGTTGAACATTACATAGGTACATGAAAAACAACAAGAAAACATAACATTTATAAAGTTAGACAAATTGGAAGGCAAAAGGCGGATAAGGGTACTTGAAGCGGGGTAGAGGTCTGAAGGCTCGAGGACGCGAAACGAGGTCGTGAAGCTCATTCCTGCCGCCTGCGTGAAGACGTTGCACGTAAGCCCCTGCAAGGGTGTCGAGTCGAGAACTGATACCACCGACGCCGGTTTGGGAAAACACGTCTTCATTCCGCGTCATCGGAGGAAGCCGCGCGATGCGGCGAAGGATTCTTCGCTCCAGCGAGAAGTATTGCTGGAGACATCTTCCAAAGACGGGTGTCAGCGCCGGGGCCGCGTATTCACAGAGGGGACGGATGAAAGTTTTATAAGTGTGCCGTAGAGTACGGAAGCTCCATCCAGATAGTCGCCTACGAAGCATCACGAGTAAATTTAGTCTCGACCGCGCACGGTTGATGACGTCACGGCAATGAGCCCCCAGTTCAGAATGTCTGTAAAGGTTACTCCAAGGTACTTGGCAGATCGACTAGGGTACACCGTAGCGCCCCAAAGTGAGATGGACTGACGGAGTGGTCGTTGAGACATTTTCTTAGTTTGGTGCCGGTGGTGAAAAATGATAAGCTGTGTCTTTAAGGCGTTTGGCAATACACGCCAACGACGCATCCAAGCTTCAAGTGCTTTAATTTGGCACTGTAGACGGCGGAAGACTTCTCTCGCAGTGCGCCCTTTGCACCAGTAGGCCGTGTCGTCTGCATAGGGGACAAGGGAGAAGGAATATCGTGGCAGTAGATCAGGTAGAGAAGAGGAAAGAGGCAGGAACCTTGAGGCACGCCAGAAAGAGGGTAAACGAGCGGGATACTTGATCGTGAACACGCACACAAGCGAGACGTCCCGTGAGAAAAGCTCGGATGAAGCGCACCATTACAAAAGGGACTCTTAGTTGCAGCAGCTTGTAACAGAGCCCGTCATGCCAAACCTTGTCAAAGGCGCGTGATATGTCCAGAAAAATAGCTAGCACACACTGGCCATCGTTTAGCGCCCCTGAAACCTCCGTCACCAGCTTGATGAGGGGGTCTGTCGTGCAGCGACCTGTTCGGAAGCCGGACTGTGACTCGGGGATGATGTGGAGGCGGTCAGCAAAAGCAACCAGCCTGGAGTGAATCACTTTCTCAAGTACCTTTGCCACAACGTTCAAGAGACTAATAGGCCGATGACTAGCGAGATTGGATGGTGGCTGTTTTTTCTTTGGAATCATGACGATGACAGCAGATTTTAAACTGGGAGGGAAGTTAATTCACCCTATGCTAGTGTGGCGCTTTATGACCTAACGGTTGCCGCACCCTTCAATAAAATAAACTTTTTAAAAACAAACTCATGGTGTGCAAATAAAATAAGAAAAAATCCCGCTATAAATATTTGCACCAGAGTGTAATTGCAAAGCGTGTCGGGAGCTTTTATTCTTGTCATTAAAATAACATGCTGTGCTCAAAGCACAAGCACCCTCACAATATAGCGACTCAGTGACGAACAATTGTATCATCGTTGTTATAGCGTTGTTAATAAAAACATACGAGGTTTATTTGTATGACTTTTTTTTGTAAATTCCACGATTTACACTTCTTAATAATAATAATAATAATAATACACCTTTTTAGTCTCTGCAGCCTTCGCTGTGGCCTTATGACACAGAATTATTGTTAGTAATACATTAAAATTACAAAATTAACATTTAATAAAACATCTAAAATATATTTAAAACACTTTAGAGGAAAAAATAACTCTTTAATTTATTATATTAATAACAACGTTTCGGAAATTACTAAAACTATCCCCGTCCTCAGGTTTCTTATGAAAAACAAAAAATCATATCAAAAGTTTATCAAAGCAAACAAAGACAACAGCCAAGGTAGATAAAATTTAACATTTCTCACACATGGAAGTTGAGAAAAACAAGGTGATATAAACAAAAAGGCTATTACTAAGGGTGTGTCTGATAATTATTCAAAGTCTAGGTCCAGGTCCAGGTCTAGGTCCAAATTCAAGTCCACGTCTTACAACGTAGTTCGGAACTGATTATCTTTCTATGCATTTTTATGCATGGCGTGTGAAGTACTGTCTGAAAAGTCTAAGTATTTATTCTTGGTCCAAGTCGACAAATAGATCGAGCAATCGAAAGTGTACACTCGTTTTAGGCCCGATTCAAAATGGCCGTCCGCGACAACGAGAGAAACAACAAATGAATGCATTGTTAAATAAAGGTAAACATTTAAGTTTTGTTTGTTTTTATCACGTATTTAATTGGTTTTACTAGATGAACTAATACTTTTAATAAACAAATACTTTACAAAGGACTCTCGAATGCACACCTAACCTAACTTTAGGTAGTGTTGACTTTGCCCGGCAGGCAGCTCTAATGGAGGCTAGTATAGCACTTTAACATTGAGTTGGACTTGGACCTACACCTGGACTTGGACCATAATTCAGACACACCCTTAGTATTTACTAAAGGAGTCCACATAGGAGGAAAATAAGTACTCGGCTGGCTTATACAAAGTGTCTTTTAATGTTATAAGAGCTGCCTCTATTTCCCTTTTTCCAACATGAACGACGAGCGTGAAAAAAGTCGAATTTATGAACCTGGTCCCATGCGTGTTCTACTAGTTTTGATGACATAAGATAACAGCCATCTGACTTCTCAATGCTTTTCTTAAGCTTGTTAACTCAAACATGCATGGGATGGGACGTCCGATTTCTCCAATGTATACGGCATCACAGTTTCCGCAAGGAATCTCGTAAACACAACCCTTGTTCATTTTTACTTCATTTACAGGTTAAGTGTTTTGCAAGTGGTTTCTAATGCTTATCATGATAATATTCATTATTTAATTATAGTTTCAATATTTATAATTGCATAAACGTCGAAATTAACTTAACTATTTACTTTCTCCCAAACATATGCACAAACAAATCGAAGTTTTTTTTACATAAATACATATTTATGACATATATATGTTTGTCCATTACATTCGTGAGATCTATGTCCTTAAAAATAATATTAAAACAGTTACCTGACTAGATAAAAACTCATTAAAAAAAAATATGAGCAAAATTTTTCGAAAATGGATAACTATTTCTGTCTATTAAAGAATTATGTTTTTCAAAACAAAGAAGATTTTTCCGGAGAACTGGTCGAGTTTTATATACGGTTGGTGGTGGTTAATCGTCTTCAAATTGATGTGAATTAATTTGTCTATTTCCTAGGACAGGATTACATGCTTGCACCATGTCTTCTTAGCTAGGTGAAATTCTAGATAAACACTGATAGGAAAAGACTTTCTTATTTTATCATTCGTAGTTTTCGTAGCTTTTTATAAAAGAGTTACATTATGTAATGCAAAAAAGTCAATTATTATAATATTATAGAATTATTAAAAAGTAACCTTTTTTGTCAAATCTTGATATATGTACAACTAAAAAAATATTTATATCAAGACTTCCTTTTTGTCGATATATAAATCTGCATTGCATATAATTGAATCTGTTTCTTTTGATAATTTTTACGTTAAAATTTTTTATTTTTAATAACCTGAAGACGGGAAGAGCTACGATTTTCCCGATGAGTTGTTTTCACATCAACTAACCCCCCTGCAATACGTAAAACTACATTCTCGGTAGAGCGCTCACCTTCTCTCGGCAAATCGGCAAAAAACAAGAATGAGCCTTTACCCTTCTCACTCACTGCACATCTATACTTATCTATCTCGTATTTTTTGAACGCCAGTTCTGTCGTGGGGTATATTATGTAACCCCAAATTGAATAACCATAAAATAAACAATAAATTATTGTATTTAGAGAACCCACTCAGTTATAACTGATTTTCATTGGAGGACTTTAAATCAAAGCGACCAAGCCAATCCTGTAGGCCCCGACGCAATCGACGAGTGAGCGATAACCAACCAAAGATCGATTTTTTTAATAGGAAATATAGCAATCAGTGGTATGGACAGTGCGAACACCCGCGGATCAACGCCAGAATCAACAAGGCCGATTCAGAACAACTCTGAATTTATTATATGCTTCGTTGCTAGGACGGCTCCAAAGTCACCGTTTACAAACTCCTAAGACAAGAACTGATGGACTTAACTAAGTCCAAATCAGAAGTTAAAAAACTTCTGACTTAAGCGGGAATCGAACCCTAGACCTTCTGCAATGGAAGCAGATACGCAAACCACAAGACCAGCGAGCCACACACCTTTCTTAATTATTTTGGAGTTGTGATGGTGTTTTGACATTATGGTCCACATATTTTAGTTAATTGGAATGTACTTGACAAATATTATTAGATGATACCAATTAAGGAATGAATTAGCTGAAGTTGGTATTTTATTGAAACATTACACAATTGTGCACATTGAAATTACATAGTAGGCACTCATTTTCAAAAATACCAAATTTCCATAGTCTACGATATATATATATATATATATATTTTTTTTAAATTTTAATTTGTTAATGACACGTGTTCAATCATACATAATTTTTATATTTTTTTTTACTACACCGAACCAACTTTATATGATTTTCCGGCAAAAACTAAGAACTCCACTTAACATTTTAGATGTAGAAAAACGTGAAAGTTATTTGCGAGTAGTCGGTAAGGTTAAACACTACTGAGAAACATAAGATTTTGCAGCTCTGTAGAATACATACTACCCCACACGATGAAAAGAATGAATTATACAACTTTGAACGCGAAGTGCGCCCCCCCCCCCCCCTCACGGGTTCAAATCCCGTCGAGACCGGCAATCCTGACAGAAGTTTTTTCCCGAGAATTTCTTCAGCCGTTAATACGAATAGAAAGGAATGCGTCCTCTGGAATAGCCGTCGGAGTCCCTTCACAATCATCCTATCCGCAACATACCTAGTTAGACACATGAAAATAAGCATTAATTGCACCCTGGGCAGGTTTCCCACGAATAAATATTATTATTTAGATAGTTGACCATCCAATTTCCCAAAACAAATAGATCGGGAAATTTGTCTCCAAGTCGGTAGAAATTTTGTCGATGTTTCACTCTTCATCTTCTTCTAATTGGATGAGCGAAGCGAAGACTTCAATTTCACCGACCCCCCAAAAAATTTAGCTCGGGTGTTTTTTTTTTTTTTTTTTTTCTGTCTGTTTGTTTGTTTGTTCGCTCTCTACCGGGCAAACGGCATATGCGATCTTGATGAAAATTTGACAGGACATTCGAAATCTCTGAACTTAGACTTGCTACGTTTTTGGGTACAATCGAAGAAATATTTCTCATGAATATCGTACTTTTACGATTTTTTTCGATTTTAAGTGCGATATTTTCGTGACATTTGAGCCGATTCCGACCAAACGGGTGAGGCTAAAACGTTCATATTTCACATGGACATTAAGGTAATGGTGATGTATTTCTTTCTGAAAAGAAAATTTGAAAAAATTAGCCAGAATCTATAGAAATAAAACTTTTAATGTAAGTTTTTTGATTTTTTGTGGGATATTTTCGTGCCATTTGGGCCAATTCTGACCAAACGGGTGGGCCTACAACGTTCATATTATACATGGACATTAAGGTTATGGTGATGTAGTACCTTTCGAAAGAAAAAGTTGAAAAAGTTAGCCAGAATCCATAGAAATAAAGCTTTTAATATAAGTTTTTTTACGGTTAATAATACCAATTGACAGGTAACAAAAGAAATTTGACAACAATCACTTACAATGCATAGGTAGCAAAACAAAACACTTTCAAAAGTAAAGATATACCACGCAAACTAAAACTTTAAAAAGCTCATCCATCAACGCGGCAGGACTTTAGCGTTTTCTTGGTAAGTGTATTTCAATCTATACTCAACAAAATCTAGGTGCCCGTTAGGGCGCCGCAGCCAAGCCGCGGTGCGCTAAAACTCAACATCGACCTTATCAGCACCCCGAGGGGATTTGGGTACCTGAAAACACATCCCAAAATTTTTTTGGGGTACACTATTCCTTCTTGGTGAAAAAATGGCTTAAAACTGCTAAAAATCATTTTAAAGGTGTTAGCTACTGCTAACCTAATTCGTAGTTTAAATCGGCCCGCGATTCTGACCAACGGGGGGGGCTAAAAGTTCATATTTCATTACTTTAAGGGTTTTAAGAAATATATCTCTTTTAAAAAAAAAAATTAAAAATTTTGCTGGAAGGTTTCCAAAAAAAGGTTTTAAATAACCCTTTAAACCTAGGCATACATAAACAGAACCCATAGTTCTTGACATTGTTGACGGTATAAGCAGAGTTAGGCGGGAAAGTGCGATACGTAAAAAAATGGGGACTTTTTTAAATTTTGCTTCTATGTTGAAATAAAAAAAAATAAATTTTTATTTAGAGTCTACCCCTCTTTTTTTTAAACTTTTTTTTCCGGGGGGTATTTTAAAATAAAAGCGACCAAGCAAACCCTCCCGGCCCCCCGACGTATCGACGAGTAGCGAAAAACCAACCAAAAAGATCGTATTTTGAAATGGGAAATAGAAACATGGTATGGACAGTGCGAACCCCCGGAATAAACGCCAAAATCAAAAAGGGCCGATTCAGTACAACTCTGAATTTATTTGTGCTTCGTTGCTAGGACGGCTCCAAGTCCCCGTTTACAAACCCTAAGACAAAATGAGGACTGAAGTCCAAATCAGAATTTAAAAAATTTCTGACTTTAGCGGGAATCGAACCCTGGACCTCTGCATTGGAAGCAGATCCTAACCACAAACCAACGAGCCACACCAAGACCAACGAAAAAGTTGTCATTAACTCTCATAAACAAATCAGAAACCGTCCCTGAACCCAGGCCCGATGTAGAAAATTATTTTTATCAACAGTGTAGGTCCCAAAGTTCCATTAGGCTTGGACTAGATAAAATTTTTACTTACATTACTGTTTTGACAAGCCTAGCCAACCCTAGGGGCCCCACAAAATGTTTGACACACTTCCCACAAATAACTATTTTGATTACAAAAACCTAAAGCGATAAAAAAATAGATGTTGTCCACCAAGGGTATACAAAAATGTTTTCGAAATAATACCATATTCTTTTCTTTTTAGCCCTGTTTAGGGCCCTGATCAAAAACAGTTTTTCTACTACACACAATGTGAACAAGTTGTCGAATATAGCGTGATCATCTGTTTGTTTACATAATTGCAACAATCAAATCATTTCATGCAAATCGTCTTTCGATTGGCCCGCGTTTATGAAGGCACTGCCATCTAGAATAAATATAGAACGTTTTCGAGCTCTTGTCTGGATTTCGTGAACCTCACCCCACGTAAATAACAGCCCATGACGTTTTCCACGATACCGTTCAAGAATACCAATTCCTTCGAAAACGAAAACGACTTCGTTTTCTAATTGCGTTTTCAACTCATCTCCCACGAACTCAAGAATTGGGGTCCAGTCCTTATACCGTCGTTATACCATGGTTATACCACCTATACCCAGGATGTACATGAATCCGGGTCTACATATTTTACATCCTTTTGTTATTGCGAATACCATAGAAATTAAATCAACTTTGATAAAATTATAATATTTTAACAAATAATTTTACAATGGAAATTGAAAAAGTAATGAGATAACACAGATAAAAAAAAATTGTAGAAATACAGACAAACCTTAAACACTCAAAAGAAATGAGATCTAATAAAAAGGCCAAGCTCATCTACCCTTCCACATTTGCGCATTCTTAATTCATAAACGTACAGTGTCCTATAACAGCATCCTCGAAAAGCTTGGCAAAATAAATTTGCATGTTATTACGTTTAAATTAATTAGAAAAAAGAACTTGGATGAACTATTACGTTTAAATTAATAATCGCAATTCTATTTTGCCAAGCTTTTCGAGGATGCTGTTATAAGACACTGTACGTTTATGAATTAAGAATGCGCAAATATGGAAGGGTAGATGAGCTTGGCCCCTTTTTTTAGATCTCATTCCTTCTGAGTGTGTAAGGTTTGGCTGTATTTCTACAAGTTTTTGTTATCTGTGTTACCTTATACAGCAAGCAGAGTTGGGGTAATTTCGAGGTGTTACCCAGCCGTCATGAAACGTGATGTGAATTTGAAAACTATCAAAATCGAGGGGATTTAGGTACCTAGCAACACATGCCAAATTTGGTTAGGGTACGAGCATTCCTTTTTGGTGAAAAAATGTCTTGAAACATGCTCAAAATCACTTTCAGGATGTTATCTACTACTGCTACTACTACTAACTAATTCGTCAGTTTCAATCGGCCCGCGATTCTGACCAGACGGGTGGGGCTACAACGTTCATATTTTTCAAGGACATTAAGGTTATAATGATATAGTGTCTTTTGAAAGAAAAAGTGAAATAAGTTTGCTGGAAGGCTTCCAAATAAAGGTTTTAATAAAATGTAAATAAAAAATTAATAAATAAAATAATAAGTAAATAAATAAAAATTAAAAAATAATAATAAAGGTTTAGTTACTATAGTTACTTGACACTTGTTGACGGTGTAAGCAGAGTTAGGCGGTAAAGTGCGGTTCCGCCTTCCACGGGGATAAGAAAATACGTAAACAAATGGCGGACATTTTAAATTTTGCTTCTATGTGTGAAACGAGAACATTTGTCATTACTCTCATAAAACAAATCAGAAACCATCCCTGGCCTAGGCCCAGATGTAGAAAATTATTTAAAATACAACAGTGTTAGTCTTAAGTTCCATTTGGCTATATGACTAGATAAAATTAATACTTACATTACATGTTTGACAAGCCATAGGCCTTTCCTAGCCAACCCTTGGCCTGCACAACCTTGTTCAGACACACTTCCCGCACAAACAACTAGTTTTGATTACTAAAAGCCTAATAAAGATAAACAATAGTATGATTGTACCTAAGCAAGCTATACAAAAATGTACAGAAATAAAACGCCTTTTTTTCTTTTAATGATCTCACACAAAACTCCTGTCCATGGACACTATTCTTCTCCTGTCAATAAATAAAAAATGTAAAACAAAAGACAGTGCAAATTTTCAGTGTTCTTTTGATAATCTGCTGATTTACATGGCTGTGGAATGTAGTGGAAAAGGTGAAGTTTTGATTGGATGTGAGTTTGCAGAGTTTGGAGAATTTGCATGATATCACGTTTAAATTAATAATTGCAAATTCTATTTTGCCAAGCTTTTCAAGGATGCTGTTACGGGGCAATGTACGTTTATGAATTAAGAATGCGCAAATGAAGGGTAGATGAGATTGGCCCTTTTTTAGATCTTATTTCTTTTGAGTGTGTAAGGTTTGGCTGTATTTCTACAAGTTTTTGTTATGTGTGTGTAGTTGGATGAGCGAAACGAAGACTTCAATTTCACTGACCCCCCAAAAAATTTAGCTCGGGTGTTTTTTTTTTTTTTTTTTTTTGTATTTTTGTCTGTTTTTCGCTCTCTACCGGGCAAACGGCATATGCGATATTGATGAAAATTTGACAGGACCTTCGAAATCTCTGAACTTAGACTTGCCACGTTTTTGGGTACAATCGAAGAAATATTTCTCATGAATATCGTACTTTTACGATTTTTTTCGATTTTTTGTGCGATATTTTCGTGCCATTTGGGCCAATTCTGACCAAACGGGTGGGGCTACAACGTTCATATTATACATGAACATTAAGGTTATGGTGATGTAGTACCTTTTGAAAGAAAAAGTTGAAAAAGTTAGCCAGAATCCATAGAAATAAAGCTTTTAATATAAGTTTTTTACGGTAAATAATACCAATTGACAAGAAACAATAGAAACTTGACAACAATCACCTACAATGCGTAGGCAGCAAAACAAAGCACTTGCAAAAGTAAAGATATCCCACGCAAACTAAAAACTTTAAAAAGCACATCCATCAACGCGGCGGGACTTTAGCGTTTTCCTAGTACTAAAGATTAAAACAGCTATTCCCAACTTGTCCCACAGGTCCTTGAACTACGGCAGTATCGGAATGGTGATAGGCCACGAGATCACGCATGGCTTCGACGACGTGGGGCGACAGAGTGACAAGTATGGCAACATCGCACAGTGGTGGTCCAAGGAGACGCTGGAGACCTACCTCAAGAAGTCACAGTGTTTCATAGATAATACAACAGCTATCTTGTCTCACAGGTCCTTGAACTACGGCAGTATCGGAATGGTGATAGGCCACGAGATCACGCATGGCTTCGACGACGTGGGGAGGCAGAGCGACAAGTACGGCAACATCGCACAGTGGTGGTCCAAGGAGACGCTGGAGACCTACCTCAAGAAGTCGCAGTGTTTCGTAGATAATACAACAGCTATATTGTCTCACAGGTCCTTGAACTACGGCAGTATCGGAATGGTGATAGGCCACGAGATCACGCATGGCTTCGACGACGTGGGGAGACAGAGAGACAAGTACGGCAACATCGCACAGTGGTGGTCCAAGGAGACGCTGGAGACCTACCTCAAGAAGTCGCAGTGTTTCATAGATAATACAACAGCTATCTTGTCTCACAGGTCCTTGAACTACGGCAGTATCGGAATGGTGATAGGCCACGAGATCACGCATGGCTTCGACGACGTGGGGAGACAGAGCGACAAGTACGGCAACATCGCACAGTGGTGGTCCAAGGAGACGCTGGAGACCTACCTCAAGAAGTCGCAGTGTTTCATAGATCAATACAACAGCTATCGAGTACCTGAGCTGGACGAACTCACCAATGATACTGTCACGGTAAGCGAAAATGAGGTATTTATTATAATATGTGTATATATATGTTTTTATTATATATATTTATATATAAATTTTATTCATATAATACTGGTATTGCTAAGCAAGTGGATGTAATTGCATTGGATTGGACAAAAGCTTTTGATGAAGTTCCCCACAAAAGGCTTCTGGACAAGCTTCTTGGCTACAAAGTAGAACGATTATTACTAAAATGGATAACTAGCTTTCTTTCGAATCGAACTCAAGCTGTTGTTTTTAATGGTTCAATCTCTTCCTTTAGTGACATAACCTCTGGTGTGCCTCAGGGATCTGTACTCGAGCCGCTAATTATATTTATGCTTGATCTGCCAAATTGTGTTTCTTCCAGCTTGACACAATATGCAGATGATTTGTACTTTGTATCGTCCCATAGTCAATGTAAATGATGTAATGGCGCTTCAGATGGATTTTGATAGAATTGTTAAATGGTCTCAGGTGAATTTAATGTCTTTGAATGGAAAGAAGAGTCATCTTTTGAGAATAACTCTTACTAAACGTTCTATTGATGAACATTACACCTTATGCGACCAGTCTCTTAAGGCATGTCAAAATTTAAAGCTTCTAGGCTTGAACATAACACCAGACTTAAAATGGAACTATCATGTGCAAGTTACCAGAGATAAGTGTTCTAAGCTCCTTGGTTTCATTTCATGAAATTTAAATGGTGTCAAGTTTGAAGTAAGGAGAAAAGTGTACATTGCATTAGTCAGGTTTTCCCTGTTGTATGGTATTCCCGCATGGCACCCTACCTACAGACAGAACATCTCATCCTTTGAGGCAATTCAAAACCGTGCCACAAAAATGATTCTATTCTGCAAGTAGAAGATCCGCTTGCAAGCTACCATCTATTGAAGATCACCTAGAAGAATTGGATGTACTGTTTCTGAGAAAGTGCTTAGTGGGCGATGTTGATCTCGACACTAAGCATATTCTCCAAAGTAGAAACAGGTCAAGACTTCGAGGTGAGATGGTGGCAATTCATGCTCCTTTTGCAAGAACTGAAGCTTACAGGCTGTCATTTTATCCTCGCGCGACAAGACTGTGGATGGAACTTCCTCTGGATCTGAAGGCTCTCAACATGAAGGCACTGGATTTCAAGAAACTTCTTAGGGAATCAAAAAATTAAAGTAAATAAAGTTCACACTTTCAATTAATGTCACTTTTAAATAATATTATTATTTTCTTAAAGAGACTTGTACAATTTTATCATTATTCTTTTCAATTCAAATGCTGTATGTTTTTATAATGGTGAACTTTATATTTTGATGTACGTAATGTTATAAGTTAGGCTTATAATGTTATTGTTTGAATAATTGTATTGTGAGTCTATCGTGGCCTACTATTGTGTTTATTCGTTGAGTTTTTATATAGTTTTTGATTATCAATTTTTGTTTAAACTTGCTACATAAATGTTAATTTTAATTACCTACTTTAATATCAGTTTTATTTTATTTACTATTTAGGGATATCACACACAATTATGTGTTTAAGGGCTATGCTCGTTGTGATATTCCTAATGATTGTGTACATAATGTGATGATCATTGAATAATAATAAATAAATAAATAAATAAATAAATAAATAAATAAATAAAAATCGATAATCGAATTAAATTTACCGGTATCCATCGGATTTTATATATTTTGTTCTAATTAATAACATATAGATTATTTCAATTTGTGAGTTATTTTTTAATGATGCCTTTATGGTTTTACTTTTCGGGTTTATCCGAATAATATTTGATTTAAAGCCAACATTTGGTTTTGAAAATGTTAATAGGGTTGGAGCCGTCCGCGCGGTCAAAAGCGTATGACCATTGAGTAACAACATATTCTGTGTTACAGATGAACGGCGTCAACACACAGGGCGAGAATATTGCTGACAGCGGCGGCGTCAACACAGCCTTCCTCGCCTACCAGAAGTATCTGAAGCAGCACGGACCTGAGCCAAGGCTGCCGGGTCTCACACAGTTTAACAACGAACAGCTGTTCTTCCTGGGATTTGGCTCGGTGAGAAACTAACCAGTCAAAATAACGGAATATTTCCGTGTGTTCGTGTGTTACGTGCTCACTATAAAAACAGAACGCGACCGTCCCCTTATTGCTTTAATTATAAAAGAACAATGGGGGAAAATCGAACAAAGATTTTTTTAGAAACAGGACATGTCAAAAATAAAAATAAATAGTTTGATTTGTTTAGGTACATGGCTCAATTTTTTTCAATAATTCAACCGGGTCCATGATTCACCTTTTTCTTCAGCGTCGCCTTCGATCAATATTTCCCACGTTTCTCTTCGTTTTTCCTGCCTTTCTTTAACCGCCATACGCCGTTAAAAATTCTTTTCTATGTATTCTATACCCATCCTCTTCACGTGCTTAAACCATCCTTAACCTTTTCGTCCGAGTTTAAGACGGTTTGATGAGCTCGGACAAACTTTATTTACAAGCTAAATATCCATTTGAAAATTCGCTTGATCGGCGATTCAAGCTAATTCCACATACATTCTGGATCAATTCCAGATTTTCAATTTTCACCAAAAATAAACTGACGCTTTGGAAGATATTTTTATGAGTGCATAGCACAATGAAAGCACATTTTAATATTTCAAAAAATCTTTCAATATCCAAGCATGTAAATGACTACTTATTACTTAGTAACTGTCCGTTTCTGAAGAAAGTAAGCACTATTTTAAAATGAGCTCTGATCGCTCAATACACACAGTTTTCTTACTATTTTGATGCAAACCACAACCCGATAGAACACACGATAGAGCTTCCAAGTGATCCAGACTGAACCTCTACATTCTGCATCAAAGCCTGGTTTGCTCGAGCTATCCAACATTGTTAACCTCAATATCTTTAAATTATTAATTATTTTTATTTATTTAATGTCCTCAGACTTGGTGCGAGTCTATCCACAAAGAGGCCCTACTCAACGCTGTCCTGACGGACGCCCACAGCCCCCACAAGTTCAGAGTAGCGGGAAGTCTGGCAAACTCTGAACACTTCGCGCGCGTGTTCCATTGTCCTAAAGGATCTCGCATGAACCCGGAGAAGAAGTGTTTTATATGGTAGTAGAATATGAAATAAATCATTACTAGTATATTAATTATTTGTTACCAATCTTTAATCTTAATTTAATTTCTTAATTACGAAAAAACATTTTTGATTACTACTGATGAACATCATTTTCAATTAAGATCAGTTTGGTATAATTGAATTCAACTAAAATATTCAAACAGCACAATAATTAAATGACACCTCGTCCCCCCTTCCCCCCGCGATTGGAATTTTGAAAATTTGATTCTTAACGATTTTTTACACGCTCTTACCATGGCTTTCTATTGTCTAGAGAAGACAACATCGTATTGGTTTCAAAGCGTTTCAGAAAAAACTTTTACGCTCTGCATCATAACCTGACTGGCATAAGGTACCTCATACAATACACACATATACAAAGTAGAGGTCTAAGGTAACTTGTAGAATGTAAACTATTTTAATTTTTTTGGTACATCAAATATTTTTTTAATCTGATTTCCATGATTGAAAGTATTTGTAAATTTTATATAACTTAATGTACTTTTTTATTTATTATTTAAATTGAAATATAAATTTAACATTATTATTATATTATTACGTGCACTACAAAAAATAATTTTAAACGTAATGGTCACTCTTGATCTGATTATTAGTATTTATTCTTTGAAATATTTATAAGAGCCAGATGAGACACGTTTTGTGCATAGATATATTTAGTTCTTGATAATTATCAATTGTTACTTGACTAAGAATTTGAATATTAACTAGTTGAATCAATACTAATTACAGACAAAGCTTAAGTCTGTGAGATATAGTTTCAATATGAACAGTGAAGAGTAGGCGTAATTCCACGGCAAACGCCCTCACTGTGGTTCACAAATTTTTCAGTGGGCTGCCTTACAATAAAAACACTTTTAAAACCCTTAGTTTCATTTACCCCACAAACCAAAACCGTAGTTAACTCCATATCTCCAAATATGGACTTCCGCCCTTTCTGCAATTCGTGTTTCAGTAAGTGATACAATCATCTTACAAACAAAACAATTGATTTACTTCAAATGTCAAACAAAATGTGTAAAATTATAATAAAAGCTTTTCAAATGTGCGTTCATGACTGTTTTTATTGTTTTAAAGGCAATTAATAATAACATTTATATAATATAAACAATTTATAGCATTATCTTAACAAGTGAGCAATCCATTATTGAACATAGCTTTGAACTCAATGTTTGCAAGAAGGTATGTTGAACGTAATTAAAACAATCCCCTCATGATAAAAGATTCAAGATGCTTATTAACTCTCTATATTGACAAGGTAAGAAAGTAGTTTATTCATTTGACTGATACAGAGTAAAAGTATAACACTTCCGCATATTCTCTAAAAAGAGAGATACGTGGAGTGAAATGTAAGGTGGTTCTAAGATTAAGTTTAACAAAGGTTATAGAGAGAAAGGTTATAAAGAGAAGGTGAATGGCAAATGATATTAAACTTAAAAATTGCAATTACATTATTTACAAATGATGTAAACGTTAATAATTATTTCAATATAAATATTGATATTATTGTTCAAACGGTCATTTATTTGGGAGAGCCGTCAGATAGGAAGTCATAAAGTGAGTAATAGCTGTGTTTTTTTTTATCGTGAAGGACTTAAGATTAGATCTGAAAGAACTGTCAGTTGGGCATAAGCGAATTTTATTCGGAAGGTTATTATAAATAATTGACGGTTAGTATGGCCCCTTAGAGAAAAAGGAAATATTATGAGAGGAAATAATATGTACTAAATTGCACGAACGTGTAAAGTGATCATAAACTGTTGAGTTTTGCCGGAAAATATGGGCATTGAGCCAAGAAAATGAGATGCTGACTGAATCGGGACACATGCTAGTGTTAAGATTTCTAATTGTGGAAAGAGTTCTCGACAAGAACGCTTTCTAGAAGCCTAATCCTCATTGATATTTTCTGGAGGATGAAGACTTTTTTTACCTGAGGTGGTGCACCCCAGAAAAATGTACCATACAAAAATGGTGGGATTGGATTAATGCATTGTGTGTAATTATCAAATTATGGGGTGGGACTATAGTTTTAAGTTTCCGGAGTATAGAGCACACACTAAGAATTTTAGATGAAAGAATATTTTTTTGACACGACCAATCCAAAGTCTCTGTTAGTATTAATCCTAAAAGTTTACAAAGTTAGCAAATAATGTGGTTACTCCCAATTCGGATTAAGGGGCTTGACAGGGGTATATTTTGGGGATGATGAAAAGAAATATAGACTGTTTGGGTAAGAGATAATGAAAGAATAAAAATGAGAATGAGAATGGTTTGCTGGTATTTGCACAGCCTTTGGATTTAATATCAATGGAAAGCTAGCTAAAGTGTTTGGGGGCAGTTAGAAGAAGACTGAAGACTGAAAGAAGACCATCAGTTAGGCACTCAATGCCCCTTGTTCTGTAGGCAAACCGTCTCTGTCGTGAGCACCCTCAACTTAAAAAAAAAAACTTTTTAGAATAACATTTTTTATTGATTTTTAGCCTACTTTATTAAGCGAGCGAAGCGAGCGTTTCCATTTGACTCTGGCGGAAAAAGTAGTCACTGGTTTTGTTTTTGTTTTTGTTTGTTTGTTTTTGTTTGTATATCTTGCCAAAACGTTCGAACGGAGGCTCGGATCGAGTTGAAATTTTGACCATCCGCAAGCTTCGTTCTCGATTGAATGCCATTAGTTTTGTGGCAAAATCGTTCAAAAAGTTAAAAAGTTACATTAAAGTTAATCGAAAGTTTTTTTTTCAAACTAAACGGCGACAAAATCTGAGATGGCCAAATCATTTAGAATGTCCGTCCGGTCACGAATATGTTAATTTCATTTTGATCCGATTAGTAGTGGAGATGGAAATTAAATTATAACAAAGTACCGTTATGGCAACGGAAAGTCGCTCAGCTTTTTTGGCTCATGATAGCGGTCGAACGGAGATTCGGATCGAGTTGAAATTTGGACCATCCGCAAGCTTCGATCTGGATTGAATGCCATTAGTTTTGTTGCAAAATCGTTCAAAAAGTTATAAAGTTAGTTTATTAAGTAAGTCGATTTTTTTTTTAAACTAAACGGCGACAAAATCGGAGGAAGCCAAATCATTTAGAATGACCGTCCGGTCACGAATATGTTAATTTTATTTTGATGCGATAAGTAGTGTAGATGGAAATTACATTTTAACAAAAGTAACGAATTACCATGGCAACGAAAAGTCGCACGAATCTGGAGCATTTTTGGCTCATGATAGCGGTTGCACAAAGATTCAGATCAGGTTGAAATTTGGACCATCAACAAATTGTATAGCACGTGCTCGCCAGGCGCGGTTTTACGGGGCGGCCCGATTAGGCCCGGGCCGCCCTTGATTTCTCTAATAATTGTTTCCAAATTCATGTTAATTCTTTTAAATATGTCTAATAGGCCCTATGGAAAGCGTTGAACGTCTCATTGTTTATCTGTCATCTTAAAAATTATATTTTATTATATCATCAATGTGTTACACGAGATCCCGCTATAATACCTCCCTTTGAATGCCAAAAGTCTCAAACTATCCAGTTGATTGGATATTGCTTTACGTCTCATATTTATGCAACTTGGCTTATCGAGACGAAGGGAGGGACGTAAGGGATGACGCGGGGGAAGGGGTGGACAAGCCTGTGCTGGTCAGAACCAGCCACAAGCGTATGGGAGAGCAGGGGTTCCCCCACGTCGTGGTCGTCAGTGTCATCATCCGTCCGTGTTGTCTTTGTCGTCGCCGTCGGGGAGGTAGTCAAAGGGAAGGGGTTCCCCGACGACGACCCAGAGCTCGCCATTAGTTTCAGGGAGTGAAACTCCCCTATTCACGGGCCAAACCGCGAGAAGGTGTCGAGTTGGAATTTGAAGGCCCTCAAACTATCCAGACCTGGAGGTGCTGGCATGAGTTTCTTATCGGTGGTGACGTAGCCGAAGTGCTCGTAATCTCCTGCGAGTACGAGCTTAGCAGGTAGCTCATGGAACATCCAAACTTAGTTATCGATAAGTTTTCATCAATAAATCGGCGTTTACAGTTCACCTTGTAAATTCTATTCGTCTATTGACAGTGTTGCTAATACCGTTCGACAAAAAAACACAACATTTTCATTTTCTAAACCAATTTGCGAGCTGTAAGAATTTCTTAGCTTTGAGCCACATATTTTTTGTTTGCGAGATCAAAATTAAAATTAAAACTCTGAATTTATATATTGTGCCTAGTAAATATTCTCATAAATACCCCCTTATTAAAATCTCCAGAATTTCCGTATAGTCAAAAATACACCTTCTAAAGTACACGAAAATAAAAAAACGCCCTGCGGGGCAATTCTGGGGGCGTTCCCCCCAGACCCCCCCCAATGGCGGGACTAGTTGGGCCTCCCCAAGTTTTTGGGGCTAGAACCGCGCCTGGTGCTCGCTTATCAACGCGTCCAACTGAGCGTTTTCTTAGTTTCTTGTAATTTTCTCGGAACATGGACTACATGTTAAAAGTCTCACTTGTGTGGCTCGTTGGTCTTGTAGTTACAGGCTCTGCTTCCAATACAGAAGGTCCTGAGTTCGATTCTTGCTAGAAGCAGAAGTTTTTAACTTCTAAATCGGACTTAGGTCCATCGGTTCTTGGCTTAGAAATGTGTAAACGGTGACTTTGGAGCCGTCCTATACCAACGAGGCACAAAGCCTAAAATAACCATACAAAAATGCAAAAACTTGCAAAAAAAAAGGGGGCCAAGCCGAAAACGAGGAAGATACAAGTGGCTCAACTGCATAAAGTGGTAAGATCTAGAAGTGTGGCCAAGTCCATTATTTTGTTCAAAATAAAAAATATATTTATTAATTATATAATAAATTAATATTATATCAATATCCATATTATTATCTTACTATACTTATGAAATAAATATACTTACAAAAATAACATAAAACATTAAATAAATGTATTGAAACATTTACATGTGGAAATATCAAAATTAACAGACGCCATTCAAAATTAAAAGCTTGGTCAATGAATTTTTAACTTGGTTGTCTAAACTGACTAACCAAAACATAACCAATCCAAATCCATCGAGCAAGCTTTTAATTTTGAATGGCGTCTGTTAATTTTGATATTTCCACATGCAAATGTTTCAATAAATTGATTTAATGTTTTTAAGTTATTTTTGTTAATACATTTATTTCATAATTATAGTTAGATAATAATATGGATATTGATATATTTATTATTTATTATTATTATTTTGTTTATTCTTGTTTGTTAAAATTGCAACAAGAAACGGCGTCGACGCTAGCAAATATCTTGCTAAAACACTCAAAATCTGTGGAAATCTTGTGCCGCGAAGAGCCTTGATGAAGCACGTGAAACTAACTAATTTAGCACATGCAGTTGGTTCTCCCATAAGTGCTCCCTGCACAGGGAAGGGAAATGACTCACTGAGCAGTCTTTGAGGGCGGGCGGCAGGTCGTTCCATTGGTTAACTACCCGGAAAGAAAAAGCACGTCGGCCGAGCAGTCCTTTGGCCGGGGGGGTTGGAGGCGGGGGTGCCTATTATCGTCGCCTCTCAACACGCGGCCCTGGATGATGCGCGCGCACACGTCAAAATCAGTGGCGCCACTGTGGCATCTTTTAAAAACACCAGGTCGGTGTACTGCAGGTGCATGGTCATTGCAATAACCTGCTTCTGGTCACAGGGTGGGGGGAGGTTACGGCCATGTATGAAATGCAGCGCCCTTCTCTGCACCCTCTCAAGCTTTGTAGTGTTCTCGATGGTAGTTGGGTGCCAGGCGGGAAGGCCGAAAGTCATGGAGGGCTTGACTAGCGACAGGTAGGCCATCCTCTTGACGCGGGGCGTGCAGCCGTGCAGGTTGCGGGCCGCGAAACCCAGCACCTGCAACGCCTTGGTGCGCACGATGTCGGTGTGCACGTTCCATCGGAGGTCGCTTGTGATGTGAACGCCGAGGAGGCGCTGCTTGTCGACGTACTCGAGTGGGACACCATCGATGGTGTACATGAAGTAAAGTGGGGTGCGAGCGCGCGTAATGTCCATCATTTTGCACTTGAGGGCGTTGAGCGACATGCCATTTTCGTCGCACCAGATCTGAATGTCGTCTAGGTCTGCTTGGAGGGCGTCTGCATCCTCTTGGGTGCCCACGATACAGTACAGGGTGACGTCATCAGCGTACTGGAGCATTTGGATCCTTGCCGAGGTAGGGAGGTCGGCTACGAAGACGTTAAATAGCAGGGGGCCGAGCACACTGCCCTGGATGACGCCCGAGGGCACGTCCCGGAATTCTGAGCGCTCGCCGTTGAACTGGACGAACTGTGTGCGGCCGACCAGGAAACTCTCAAACCACCTAAGCAAATTGCCCTTAATGCCATAATGCTCGAGCTTGGATAGTAGACGCACGTGTGGCACTTTATCGAACGCTTTAGACCAATCGGAGAAGACACAGTGAATGTGAGCTCCGCTACGCTCGTCCAGTGCCGCCGTCCATGAGTCAATGGCGCCGGCGAGGAGAGTGGTGCAAGAACGGCGCTGTCGAAAGCCGTGCTGCGCCGCAGGGATGACGTTTTGGCTCTCAAGGAACTCGCTCGTCCGGTCTCGCACAAAACGTTCCATCGTCTTACCGACCAGTGAGGTGATGCTGATTGGCTTGTAGTTCTTTATGTCTCTCTTGTCGCCGTCTTTGTAGATCGGTGCCACGGACGCCGTTTTCCATTCTGTTGGAATACCCTGTTCAAGCGCCATGTTGAAAAGGTGGGCAAGTGAGTCGCTGAGAGCGTTCGCGGAGTTTTTAAGTAGAATTGCAGGCACGCCGTCCGGGCCCGCTGCTGTATTCGCTTTAGTCCCCCGTAGAAGCTGTTTTATGTCACCGGGCAAGCAAGTCAGCTCGCTCATGGTGGGCTGTTCTGAAATATATATATAAAATATATATAAAAATATATAAATAAATATTTTTATTATTTTTAACAAAATAATGGGCCTGACCACACTTGTAGATCTCACCACTTTATGCAGTTGAGCCACTTGTATCTTCCTCGTTTTTTGCTAGGCCCCTTTTTTGCAAGTTTTTGCATTTTTGTATAGTATATCAATTTTTTTTTTAGAACCAACACGGTATGGATGTTAGCATTCAAGTAGAGGAAATTACTTTATTACAATGATTCAAAATAAAATGTCACTCATTGATAGTTAGAAGGTTTGAGCATCGCCGTTATAAATTAAGAACACAAAGATACCTATTTATTGTTTTGACCCCCACTCGTATGCACCTCAAATGTCAATTAAAATTAAGATTTAAATTTTTAAACTTTGTTATTTTGGCTTCTCAAACATTATCCATTTAGGGCCCACAAACCGACACGTCATTCTGTAACTCTATGCTAATCCGTTTCTTACCAAAACACAAATTAAATAATTTGTTATTTATGCATTTTCTAAGCTTCCGGTCATCTAATCCAATTACCGTTTGTAAAGCACATGGCCACTGAGATGACTGACATCGGTGAAAATTTTGGCTTCTCTAACATAATCCATTGAGGGCCTACAAACTGATACGTCCTCACCTAACTAGCTAGCCACCCACCCACCCAACTGAAGAAGAAAGTAATTTTGAACGATCTTGACGTCTCAATTACTTCTAGACGCATCAGCAGATCGGGATGAAACTTGAAATGGGTCATCTCATAGTAAAAGCCCATCGATTGAAGCAAGTTGCAGGTTTCTATCTCCCATGGTTTCGTGTCGGCAACACCGTGTTACGTGCTAATGTAGGCGTGCGGTAATAGGCGCTTAGTGGAAGCGGAGCCGCGCGTGGCTTGGCCCGGTGCGCTTCCACGCACCTAGATTCTAAGATTGTTCCGAATTAGCCTTGTTGATTTTGACGCTGCCCGCGGGTGGAATGGTGTCCATCTTGATTGATCGGTGGTTCCTACATAAATATACCGGTCCCAAGTTGGTCGTTGTGCTCTCGTCGATAGTGTCGGTGCCTACAGGGTTGGCTTCGTCATCCCCCTCCGAAACCAGCTGTTATGTGACTGAGTGGTTGACTCTGAATAAGTTTTTTTAAATAGTTATTTACGTCTCGGAAGCATTGCGTTATGGTTCACGATAAGTAATAATAATATTTAAAATAACTTTTGAAACTCTCCAATTCAGGGTTGAGATTCGCGTTCGGTGGTTTCTTCCGCGAAAGATTGGTTACTCCCTGATTTGCTGTTCCTGATTTTTGGCAAACCTCATATTCGTTTGAGTGGGATCGTCTAATAAATCAGTTTTTTCTTTTCGTTTTTCTTTTTTAATGTTTTTTTTTCTTTTTTCTTTCTTTCTTTCTTTTTTTTCTTTTCTTTTTTTTCCTTTCCTTTTTTCTTTTTTCTTTTATTTTCTTTTTCTTTTCTTTTTTCTTTTCTTTTAATTCCCCACCCCCTTTTTTTATATATTCGATTCATTTATAAATTGCATTTAATATCCTTTTTATTTGTTATCAAATTTGTTGAGTATTTAATGCATTGTTGTAATATTACTATTTCAAATATTTACTTAAATGTAGTTCATTGTTGTGTCTGCATCTATGTAATTAGATTTATTTAGTTGTCCTCCTTTGTAAATCAGTTTTTATAACTGAATAGGATAGACGTTAAATAAATAAATAAATAAAATAAATAAATAAATAGTATACACATTATAGTTATTTGTTTAAAGTATTGTTGTGTCGCGAATTCACTTAATTGATTTGTAGATCAATAATCAATCAAATCAACCAATTGATTTCTAACACCTTTTGTGGAAACTTCTTGCCTGACTGTAATGTAGAAGGAGTTGAATGGAAATGCGGGTTACTGTAGAATCATATAACACTGATTCTCAATAAACAGTTTTATTATAAAATAACTAAGTTACTTACAAAACACAAGCCCTAACATTTCCAGCTCCTGCTTATCACCTCTGTCTGTACTCGATGGAATCCAGATTAAGAGAGAGATCAAGATGGTTGACTAATGAGGGGAAGTGATCAGGAGTTATTCTCCTCCTCACTTCCATATATGGTCATGTCCTTGCATCAATGGCTGGGATTGGTTATTGGCCATCACTATTGTCTATAGTGGTGACCTGGACTAGAGGCTAATGCATTAAATTGGCACCTCTCTAGCCTCGTCTGTTTTGTCGTTAGACTGCTGACTAAGGGCTTTTCTCAAGATAACAGAGCTGTGAGCTTCACTGAGATGCACACTTTAAGACTAGGTACATTTTAACATTAGAAATGCTTTTGTCCTTGGACAGGTACTATATTTTGTATTTTATAGGCCTTGCCAAAACCAATACATATTGATGCTGAACATATACAGTAAATCCCATGACTGTTGAATGATAAGCCACTGTATTGAGTGCTAATCAAGACGTGTACTATAATCAATCAATCGATTATCGATTGTAATCAATCAATCGATTATCGATTTTAATCAATCAATCGATTATTGATTATTATTGATTATTAATGGAAATCAATCAATCGATTATTGATTGATTCCAAACCACATCACAGTATAATTGATAAGTCATAATATTAAATAATAAAAGAAAAATGTAATTAATATTAATAGTAAATGATAACCATAAAGTATTAAAAGTAAAATTTATTATTTATTTATTCTTACATAAGCCGACATTTCAAAATGTTAAATTTTTGCTAGTAAGGTCACTACAAAAACACTGCAAAGATTCGACATTCTAGGTAAAGTAAAACATATTTCAATATTTTCAAACGAATTTGAATAACCACCGTTAATAACCTGCCATATCAAGTAACATGATACCCCACAGCGGGCAACCCTATGAGAAAAACAATATCACATTCTCCCCATGTAAACTCCAATCAAAATCAGCGTACACATGAAAATGAGAGTATTCCTCAGAACTTGCTTCCAATCTTTTGGAATGACAAACGGTTGAATGTTCGAGGTAATTTCTTGCATCTCGTGAGCGACGCAGACGAAGATGAAGGTCGTAATGATGATGTTGAGAACGGGGTAGCCAGGTACGAGAGTGAGGATTCCTTGAGTGTCGGCCGCCAGCCAGATGTGGTACTGACCGACATACAGCTCCAAGG
Organism: Sweltsa coloradensis; assembly: GCA_024449915.1. Classification (NCBI taxonomy): domain Eukaryota; kingdom Metazoa; phylum Arthropoda; class Insecta; order Plecoptera; family Chloroperlidae; genus Sweltsa; species Sweltsa coloradensis. The sequence continues at coordinate 82,533 of JAMZAV010000874.1, forward strand.
AGATGCGGCCGAACCACGCGAGGAAAGAAGAGAAGTGTGACCGGATGTAGGAGGTGAAGTTGCGTAGCACAATGTAGCACAATATCTGTAACATAGAAGCAGTCGATTCTTTGAGTGCATTTTAAATCTGTGTCGATAGGCCCAAATTACTTCATCTTTTTTATGAAGGATGCGTCATCCGTTAGGTCATATGCACCACTCTACCTAGGGAATATGGGGAGGAGGGGCCCATGCTGGTCAGAACCAGTGTTGGGGAAGGAACTTTTAAAAAGAACGCGTTCTTGAGAACGCGTTTATTTTTTGTGAACTTTTCAGTGAACTTACTCTTTTTTTAAATGAATGAACTTGAACTTTTAAAAGTTCTTTCCGAGAACAAACTTTTCAGTTTTAGAAAGTTCATTTGAAAGTTCTTTCCGTGCGTCGAGCAGCCGTCGACTCGCCGCCGTCGACGCTTAAAAACTATAACAAATCGTTGTTTATCGTAGTCCTACGTTGACGCACGTTCAGCTGATTTTGACAAGGTTCCGGACGATTCACGAAGGTAAAACGATGCATGCCAACTAATTCGGAAGAAATCTTGGAAGCCTAAAAAAATGCTAAGTATCTGCCATAATTTTACAAGCTGGCCGACGAGAATGTAGTACAAATCATCAACACGATCAAAGACAGCTCAACACTTTCGTAAGACTCAAACTCGCGAGTAGTGTGGTACTCGAACACCCCTTATGTTTTTCCTCATGTTTTTCTTCATTTTACGCCAGCCTTTATTAGAATAGTAATTTTTTTACATAAGAACTTTTTCTAGAACTTAATTCATGTTTAAGACGAACTTGAACTTTTCAACTTTTTAAAAGTTCATTATTTGAGCTGTGAACTGAACTTTTAAAAAGTTCATTTAAAAAAAAACTGCCCCAACACTGGTCAGAACCAGCCACGGGTAGGAGGCGAAAAGGGAGTTCTCACGTTGCGGTCGTCGACGTCTTTGTCATCGTTCGTTGTGTCATTGTCATCGTCGTCGGGGAGATCTCAAGGGAAGGGGTAGGAGGTGTCCCCGACGACGATTGCCAGAGCTCGCCTCTTGTTTCGTGGAGATAAATATAATCTCTTCTTACTAGCTGATGTTTGCGAGGTGGACTTTTTCTCCTGAATCGCCTTGTACGATTAGCAGAGCCATGCTCTGGACCAATTCTACCCCGGGCCCAGACGGGGACTAAATCGGAAGTCAAAGCTTTGACCGTACAGTAGCAAGCACACTCAACAGGTGGTTAACGTGTTGAATGGTGTGTTGCGACATGACATAATTACGCAAACACTCGATAGGTGGCAGCACGAACCGACTTCTGAAAGATCAATCAAAAAGCTGTTATCTCTCCGACAGATGGCAGCACGAGTAGTGTTTCCATGGGTGAACGCGTAAAAGCTAAGTGGCGGATTCAAGAGGGAACGCTGAGCTTGGCCCATAGATATTGAACCCCTATTGTGGGCCTACAATAGGGGTTCAATATCTATGGCATGGCCTAACTCAAATGCGCGCACTCAGGTGTTGATGATTTCTGCTGAACGGTTGGTAATATCATTATCAAATTTTGCATGGATGTTAAAAAGGTAGGCCTACTTTTATCTGTTATTCGTTGCAAAAATTAAACCTTAAGAGGGTATGCTGAGGCTAGAACGGAGGCGAGATTAGGGGCTCAGCTTTCTGGCTTTTTCGGGTAAACGGTTTATAACACCATTTTCAAATTTCACACTAACTTTTAAAAAAATAAATCTATGTTTTCCATTATGCATATTCCTAAATTAATTCATTGATTTTGAATTAAAATTTAGTGAAATCACCAAAATGTACTCAATTTTGGTCAACTTTGGGAATTTATTCCAAGTGAACAGATTTTTTTAACTCAAATTTGCATAATGGATAACAACGTATACATCCATGTGAACGGGCAGGTAAATTTGGTTTTATATTAAGATAAACGGTTTGGTGGGAATTTCCAGAATTGTAATCCATGTTTTGGATTTCCCATTTTTTCACGTTTTGGACTTATGTCTTGCAATGGATCTTTGAGGCTTATTTTGTGCAACCAATTACGGCTATTAATATAAAAGTACTTTATTAACATCCGTTCAAAATTTGGTAATGATATTACCAACCGTTCAGCAGAAATCATCAACACCTGTTTGCGCGCATTTGAGTTGGGCCAAGCTCAGCGTACCCTCTTAAAGATCCATTTCGAGACATAACTCCAAAACGTGAAAAAAATGGGAAACGTAAAACATGGATTCCAATTTCGGAAATTTCCACCAAACCGTTTATCTTCATGAAACCAACTTAACCTTGATGTTTACATTGATTTAAAAGTTGATATCCAGTATGCAATTTTGAGCTAAAAATCTATACACTTGGAATAAATTCCCGAAGTTAACCAAAACGGAGTAAATTTCTGTGATTTCACTAATTTTGAAATCAAAATCAAAGAAATAATTTAGGAATACGCTTACTGGATAGCATAGATTTATTCTTTATCAACGTTAGTGTGAAATTTGATAACGGTGTTATAAACCGTTTACCCGAAAAAACAGAAAGCTCAGCGCCTAAACTCGTCTCGGCGCCAAACTATTTTATTTTATTTATTTTATTATTTATTTAACGTTTATCCTATTCAGTTATAAAAACTGATTTACAAAGGAGGACAACACATATATTAAATTAATAAACATATATTATTTGTTTTCAGATAACCATAACTTACTCGCGCGTTTTCTTTTAACGCCACTACTCGCGTGGATTAAACTAATTAAAAGCTTCCTTTATGAAAGAAAGTTAGTTGTGAAGATAAAAAACACAATCAGTAAACATCGCATCATAAAATTTGGTGTCCCTCAAGGAACAGTACTAGGACCACTTCTATTTCTGATCTTTATTAACGACCTCTGCTCGTTAAAGGCTGGATGTGAAATAATAACATTTGCGGATGATACAGTTTTACTATTCTCCGCCAAAACATGGGAAGAAGCTCATAAATTCCAGAAAATGGGTTAAAGATTGTAGATAACTGGCTTATGCGCAATTTGCTTACCCTTAATAAAGACAAGACTGCATATATTACATTCTCCACAAGATGTTACACACAACCAAAGGTATCTATTATCAAGATACCAATATAAACTGCAATTTATCCAACCTAAACAATTATTGTGACTGCCACTTACTACTAAAATCGTTCTCGACTGCATACTTGCGAATAATAATAGATCAACATCTTAAGTGGGATAAACATATTCAATCAATCGCTTAGAAACTTAGATATTCTATCCTTAACTTCCACAACCTTCGAAATATTCTGACGCTTCCAAATCTTAAACTTGTTTACTATGCAACAGTACAGTCAATCATCCAATACGCAATAAGTAGCTGGGGTGGTGCATATGACATTCACTTACAACGTTTAAAAACTATACAAAATCTCATTCTAAAAATAATACTAAAAAAAGATATCCGCCATCCCACGAAACAAGTTCATGAAATTGCTGGCGTTCTTCAAACATGCAAATTATATGCTATAGCAATATGTAAATATGTATAATATACAAATAAAATAAATGTTTTCGCAACCGGTCCGTCCCTAGCATGCAACATCAAGCTGCGTTCGAAAACCAGTAACAAAATATATCTAAGTAGAATAAACAAGGGACTAACTCAGCGTCATGCTTTATTTATTGGCACGAAGCTTTTCAATATAATTACTGACTCAATTCGTAGCCTACAATCAAAAGTGTCTTTTTTTACTACCCTAAAATAGTGGCTAATTTCTTATCCAATAACTGCCATAAATGATACTATCAACAGCTGCTTGTAGTAGACGTAAAATCGCTTTCTGTCACACCTGTTCGTCCAATTTTGTCCAATTTTGTTCACCTGTTCGTTTTTAGCCTTAATTAAGCACAAAAAAAAAACATTCTGTAAATTTAAACTAAAATTGTTAATATGAATATTTATGTAATGTAAATTGGAGTTAGATGTAAGATTTACTACCGTTATCAGATAAAATAACCTTTATGTGACTGAAATTGGTATTTTATTGAAACTTAGCCTCTGCTTGAGGAAGAGTAAGGAAGTGTTACTCGAAAATTCGCAATTGTTTTTATGTAAGTGACCTTGGTTAATTGTTTTTAAGTGTGTGTTCGTATTCTATGAATATTTATATTTATAATCATATGTTTATTCCTTTATAATAATATTTAAACCTAGCCTTAGTGTATGATCATATTAAAGTACTGACTATGTACCAAACCAAATTGCAATGGTACTTTTTGTGTAAATGTCAACTAATGATAAAAATAATCAACTTTCAAATTAGCTTGGTATGCCCCATCTCAAGATTTAGTCTTATAGGGGTATACAAATATATTGGATTTAAAATGTATTGTACTGTAATATTTGGAAAAATAAAGTGAATTGAATTGAGAACCCACAAATTAAGTTACCGTAATGTAAATTGGAGTTAGATGTAAGATTTACTACCGTTTTAAGATAAAATAACCTTTATGTGACTGAGATTGGTATTTTATTGAAACTTTTCGAAATTACGTCTTATGCCATCATATTGAAAACTACAAAATTTCCATAGGAAAAATTGTTTTTAAAAAATCGTTTATTAGAACACAATGTGTCATATAGATATGACATATCTTGTACTATCATATTGGTAACATCAAATTTCATTACCATTTTGTTCATACATTTTTTTACTCGTTCTAACAAACTTTAAAAAATATAAAAAAAAGCGGCTTTAACTAAGAAAACTCTGGATCAAGTAAAATGGGCATTAAGATTCTAATTAAGAGAAGTTGTGAAGTGATTCTTACTTGTACGAAGGCAATGTATGGATGCATCTCGTTGTATGCGACCTTGCTCTTGTACTGTGCGACGAGATTAAAGCAGAGCGCCATGACGATCAGTGCTGAGACCACAGCAACGGCGAGGACAAGGTTTCTTCTGACCTGATTCGTAGGCAAACACTCTCTTTGCTGGATCATTAAGTGGGCGATGGAGAATAGCATGCCATAGATGATGCTACAGAAATGAAAAAATATAAAATTATGTAAAGGCAGGCTTTATATTTACTAGAATTGGGCTAAACATTTAGTTATAACCTAAACTGATGTTTGATGGACGAGTATAAGGTTGATTTATCAGCCTAATTTTTTTTCCTAAATATATTAGTTTTTCAAAACAACAGACATAGTTCATCAATTGGAATCATCTAATTTTGGCAAAATTATTTTTTTTATTTTTTTTGGGTTGAACGGTAAGCCCAACATAGACGATTATAACGACATTTATGACATATATCCAGGACATATTCCTTCTCATAATTTTTGGGTTAAAAGGGTTAAATTTTTTTTCTATTTTTAACACATTCTCTTGTCTACAAACAGACATACTTGGATTATTTCCTTGTTAATAAATTGCATGGTACAAATTTTTTAGTCCGCCGGTACAAATAATTACTTTGTACCTTTGTCCGTTGTTTTGTTGAACTTAATATTTTAAAAAAAATGATCGATTGATAAACGTCAAAGTCTTCGTAAAAACCATTGCCAATAAAGCTGTATGATTGTTGTGAATTTGTCAAACGGTAATTGACAAACTCGAATTGGGAAAAGAAGCTTGTAAGTGCAATAATTCAACTGAAACTAATCGTTAATACTACAAAAGTACTGGTCTGTCTCCGAAATGTGCTTCGTGTTGAAGATAAGGCAATGCTCAAAGTTTCGCAGCCTATATTGGTCGCATTTTCAAGACTGGTCAGTTACAAAGACGCGAGCACCGGAAATTATCTACGGCTTGTGAAAGCATTTGGAAATGTTTGACGTGATCGATGAAATACGGTGCAAACATGATCCAGAAAGCTCTGTTTTTCTTTAGTAGTTCAGATATTAATGACAATTTTAAGTAAAAATTACAGGTCAAGAAGTGGTCCTTTATACATGCACGTAGAATTCTCTGATTTTGGCGTACATATAGATATTTTTTATGGAAGATAAACATTTAACGTGAAATAAATACTAAGTTAACAAAAATAAAGAACGACGGAAGAACATTATACCTGTATCGATCAAGCGACCACCGGAACCACCACTCGTGGTCGTCCCCGTCAGCCGTGGCGAACAGCGCCCTGAGTGGCGACGTCGCGAACACCGCGTCGAAGAGCCACTTTGAGTTGTGGACGACGTTGACGACTGCAACGATCCCAACAAACTTGAGCACCAGCCAGAGGTATCGAAGAGAGTTGTTCTTCGTGGTTGCCTCGGTTACCCGGGGAGGAATCACGACGAAGATGTAGACCGTCACGTACCAGAAGGATATTTGGGGCACGAAGTGGTACGAGTAGTAGGGTCGGTTCATACAGAGACACAGGAGAACCACCATGAAGTTCAGCCGGAACATTAACTGCAACACACACGAGGGGTTCTTAAGTGTTTGTTTAAGAACTTGAAACTCTGAAATCTTATTCGAGCAACAAATCCTCGGAGGGAAATAATAACAAGTGTTGAGAAAAATCTACAGATGTATCAGCAAAGCTCAAATTGTAGTTCCCAAATATTAATTAAAAGACTTGTATTTATAGAATATGAATGAGATCGTATTAAGACTGTTCTTTGAGCTGAACAAAACAGATTAAACGCGTAATGCAGAGGTTTATTCTTGAACTTTAAAGAAATATCAACTGTCCAATCAGATTGTGGTATTCACACGTGTATCAAGCTAAAATATATGGGGTTTCAACCACGGTATTGTACATGTAAGCAAGAACACGTGTTCGTTCTTTGCATAATTCTAAGCTAAGCTTGTTCTAGTCGAAGGTGTACTATAATTGAATATCACCCCAAATACGAACATTTTGTAAAAAACGGCAGCCAAGCTCTCCTTCAAAAGTCTTTGGCTGTGAATGTCGTGAGATATAGAATTTGACACAATCTTTTCATTCTTCCTCCCTAGTTTCGCATTGAAAAGAAGTAAGATCATTTCGCCTGTTGACGAGCGCCAAACCAACCATTTTCGTGGCAAAAAAAGTAAAAATTTTAAACTCACCTTGGCTGGGAGACGGAGTTTTATGTTTTGTTTGGTTTGTTGCCTTTTGAAGGGTACTGAAAGTACCCGAAATATTGCTTTACCTTTAATTTAATATATTAATTTACTAAAAGAACATGATGAGTCCAATTATTGTTTATACTAATTAATAAAAAATGACTTGGCCATTGAATTTGGTTCATTATGAGAACTTTAAAAAGTCAATGTCAAGTATTTTTTTTATGATTTTGAGTTTAAAATTTTTACATTTTTTAACCACGAAAATGGTTGGCTTGGCGCTCGTCAACAGGCGAAATGATCTTACTTCTTTTCAATGCGAAACTAGGGAGGAAGAATAAAAAGATTGGATCAAATTCTGTATCTCACAACATTCACAGCCAAAGACTTTTGAAGGAGAACTTGGCTGCCGTTTTTTTTTTTTTTTTTTACAAATTTTTGTTTTTGGGGAAGATATTACATCTTTTTGCTGTTTGTTTCATATCAAGGCGTGAAATACTTGTAAACGAAAATTCAAAGAAAGAGGGAAAATTTCAAATGTAATTTTCCATCTAAATTGTTAGGACGGAGTTTGATTCACTTTCTAAATACGTAACTAGATATGAAAACATTTCGGGTGAAGCAAATAAAGAAACGATTTCTTACCAAAATTAAATTCAATAGTTTATTATACTCGTCTTTTGTAAGAATTAATTTGGTGGCTACATAGCTCAGTTGGTAAGAGCATAGCTCGGACGGCTAAGGTTTATGCCAAATTTCATGCTGATAACTCATTAGGTGCCTTTATGGTGAATGCTGGAAATCAAGGTAAAAATAATAGATGGGGGTTGAAAAAATGTGGTTAAGGAAATGAGAATAGGCCGATTGGGTTAAAACATATAAATACATATTTTTAGTAACTAATTTGAATAAAAATTCAATTTTGGGTTAGAGTTATAAATTATTCAAATTTTAGGGGGTGTTGGAGGTGGAATATCGATTGCCTCTCGGCAAATAATTATTGATTTTGATACTTTTATCTACCCCCATGCCAAATTTCTCTTGATGGAGCCCATGTGTTAGATATTTATTAATGTTTTTTTATTTAAATGGTTTAAATGGTTTTGATTTTGGTTTTGAAAGCAAAAGTGATTGCGTCTGAGGTACATCTAAGTGTGGTCCAAGTTTCATAGTTCTAAGATCTACCGTTTTCTCTGTAGGCTTTTATTCCTCTCACCAAGAATTAGCTAACTAACCAACCAACCAACCAGTCAGCCAGAATTTTTTTCGACAATGATGACGCACTTTTTTTTAACACAGAACGGGTTATCGGATCGGGATGATTTTTTTTTTGTAGGTCATGGATTACATATCAGGTCATATGCCGAGTTTCAAGATTGTAAATATTTCAGGGCGGCGTGTGCAGATAGGTGAAACCCCTCAAATCTGGTAGGAGTAAACAGGATTGAGTTAGTGCCTACTAGCAGTCGCGTGCGCTTGGCTGCGGGCGAACGACCGTCGCCCTAGATTGACTGGAATCCTGTGCCTTGACCACGCTTCCTCTCGTGACGTCATCTGTGGCTCAGTTAGGTGAACAAGCGCGGCTGAGGGCAATGGGCATGATGCAGCAGCCGCTCGCAGGCGCACTGGTTGACGTCTTATGTGGTGCGCGCCAGATTTAAAAAAATATCTGACACGTAAAGCTTGTATTTCACCGAATTTTATATATTTTCATGCGCGTGTTTTTTATAACAATGATTGAAAATGTAATTACTCTTTATATTTTATCTAAACGCCATTCCTTTAAGAATTCTGCAAAGTGGTATGCACTCATAGTTAATGTGTAATGAACCATTGCTAAAATATGATAGCCCCCGATATTCCCCCGAGTTTACGAGTTACATCAAACTTACACCAATTAGACGAACAAAACCTGCTTCTCCAGTGCGCCAAAACTGACACATGTGGGTGTACCCAGAGATGAAGATGTACGAAGAGAGAAGGTAACGCATGTTCTTGTAGATCGGGAGATCCCGGCTCGCTCCCGTGATGTGGAAGATCAAGATCACCCACTGCATCCAACCTGGTGAGTGAAGCTTTGTCAGTTAAGAGGGAGCAGGCGTGATTTGATGTTTAGCTCGTTCCTTGTCCTGCAGCCATAAATCATAACAACTAAATTCAATTTGGTCCTATCGTATCAGATTTTAAATATTTATCAAAAATCAATCAGAAAATGTGTAGTTATTTGGGTGTTTTTGAACATTATAAACAATATGGAAAATTTTATTTATTTTTTGTTTATTTTCTATAATCAATTAATTGAAAAAAAAGCTACGATAGATGCCTTCATAATTCATTTTTACACAATAATGTAAAATTACAAATAGAAGCGAATGCGCAAAAATTGTCTGAGTAATTTGAATGCGCGTAAAATGAGCATGCCGGCCTCCTTGCTCCTCTGCCCAACGTTTTTTGTTACAATAATATCTTAGTCCATTTGAATATTTGCTCGATCGGCTTATCCAGCTAATTTCACATACATTATGGATCATTTTTCGACCTCCAATTATCCCCAAAAATATAAATCTGGCAATGCTTTTTATAAGGGTTGAGCGCAATGCGCGATCAGAGCACTTTCTAGACTTTTAATTGTATTTTATACAAGATTGGGAAATAAATGCTAATTACCCGTTTGGTGGCATATTTACTATCCGATTCTAAAAAAAGTAAGCACAATTGTGAAAATAAGCTCTAATTGAGCAATACAAACATTATCAATAGATTTGTAGGTACATGTAGGCTACTATGAAGAATAAAAAAAAATCAACTCTTTCGGACCAATCGTTTAGGAATTTTCGAATTTTCGGATATGTAATACGTGGTTTAGAAAAAGCGTAGATAATGAACAATGAACGAAATTACAAAACAATATTATAAGTACAAATAACATTTAATTAATCAATGAAAATAAACTTATATTATAAAAAATATATATAAATATAATAAAGTAAACCAACGGAAAAAAACAAATATGTAAAACCATTAATATAAATATATACATTTGATTATACATACAGTACAAACTATATATAGAGATATACATTAAAAAACCTATAAAATTTAAAAACGCATTTTTTTTTTTTACCTACTAGAACTAGTCAAAGTACCGGTAATACACATTTGTTGTTACTTTTTCGTTTTTTTTTACCCCCTTTTCAGGTGTCTTTCATTAAAAAACTTAAAACGTTTAGGAGCAAAATAGAAAAAATTAACTTATAACCAGCGACACACGTTATGTTTCCTAACACATTTAAGAACTTAATTTTTTTGCTGACTTGAAATTGCTGTTGTATAATGCTCGAGCAATCCAGGCTTTGACGCAGAACGCAGAGGTATAGTCTGGATCACTATAAGGAGTTCCTATCGATATCGGGTTGTGGTTTGCACCAAAATGTTAATTTGTATAGAAAAGATGATTTTTTTAGTCATTGATGGTGTTAGGGGTAGTTTTAGGGGGTTTTGGGGGTAAAATGTTGAAAATGGTCTAATAAATTTTCAATTTGTTTTGTTTTCCACCTATCCTCAAAGTATTATGAATATTGCATTACAGGAATAGAATTTGGAATTTTCAGAGTTGTCAGAACTTATCCCTAGACCCAAATATGATTTCTAAAGAATGCAGTAAAGACGTCTGAAAAGTAAGATGAATGTAAGAGGGGATTAGTAAAAGAGCGGATAATTTTTTTGAAATTTTTTTGAGGAACATAACCTCAGAATCAACAATTTTATTCAAATTACTGGAATCAGTTGCTCAAGTTCAAAATTGAATTTTTAGCAGCGGTTTTTTGTATATTATTTCTACACTCCTTTATCTACAACCTAAATATAAGTATTATTGTTTTTATATGATTTCAGGCGTTGCACGATTTTTTCCGTTAAACGGTACAAAATTTGAAATTGTACCGGCAGGCGAAAAAAATTGTGCAACGCAACAAACCATATAAATACAAAAATCCTTTTATTTAGGTTGTAGATAAAGAAGTGTAGAAATAATATACAAAAAACCGCTGCTAAAAATTCAATTTTGAACTTGAGCAACTGATTCCAGTAATTTGAATACAATTGTTAATTCTGAGGTTATGTCCCGTCAAAAAAATTTCAAAAAAACAATCCGTTTTTTTATTAAGCCCCTCTTACATTCTACTTACTTTTCAGACGTCTTTACTGCATTCTTAAGAAATCATATTTGGGTCTAGGGATTCCCCTTAAGTCAAAAAGTTCTTCAGAACAAAATCTTTTATTCCACACGAAAGCCCGGTTTGACCCAGGTCAACCAACAGTCTAAAGAGGATAATATAGGACAATGCGTTTAAGGTAAATTCCTGATCGTTCGGCTGACTGACACCAGAATACTTAAAAACTTTCCAGTTGTCACGAAATTTAATATGAAGGGCTCTCCATTTAAAAAAATCTTCATAAAAATATAAAACATGATCTTTACGAAATTGAATTTATTAAAGTGGGAAATTTACCATTTATGTGAATTTGCTTTTGCTGATTTACAAAACAAAATTGATAATCTACTACTCTAGGGATGTCCCTGTATTTTTTTTTTGACAACTACGTAAAGTTACATAATATACGTCGCTTGCCTGCCGAGCGAATAGATATTGTCCCAATCCCTCTAAATCTTCTGATTTTAAGCAAATTTGATTTTTTTCTCACCTTTCCACTCATCGGTCTGGTCCCTGTTGAGGACGTGAGAATACTTGCTTTTCTTGCTAAACACCAGCCCGAGCACAAGCAAGATGCCGAGTGGTAGGAAGAAGCTAAGCTGAGAGAAGTGTTTGTTCTCTCTGCCGAAGACGTCGGTACGATCGCAGAGGAAGAAGTAGCCCATGATGAGAGCCAACCTCGCCAGTGACGTCATCAGGCTGTGGGGTTCCTGCTTGATGTGGGGGTTGAGGGGCTGGATCCCAGGGAGCATTCTGCTCCAAGCTGTTCTCATCACGACAACCAGCACACTGGAAAAGAACTTACATTTCTTATCTGTCAGAACTGATAGTATTAGCTCAAGCACTTATAAGCAACGAACGTATTACAGCTGTTCAATTCAGTTCCGTGGCCAGAGTGGTGTGAGTAATCACTTCGGTACCGTCCCAAGTGCCGCGCACTGTACGCTCCGCTCAGGATCGTGCGACCAGGTGCTACACTCGGTTCACCAGTTCCATTTGACACCGCCTGTACAATGTTGGATACATTGTGGCAGCAGAAGTACCTTGTTTAGAAAATAGTATTGTTGAGTTAGTTGATGTTTAAGAGTTGGAGTTGTGTTTTGAAGTCTGTAGAAGAGAATGAGTTATTAGTTTTGGTTGAATAAAAGAATAGAATAGAAGATTATCACGAACCGTGGGTGTATTATTAATAGTGTATACTACGAGTCCGTGATAACTGGCGCCCAACAAGATAAGCACGAACCCAGCCCTGGAGGTAAGCTAGAACTCAGCCTAGACTAGATCTGAGTTTGTGAAGAAACAGTTCAGGACTGCAGTGACTAGGCCATAGATAGGCCTACTATTATACCTTTGGACTAGGCCTACTGCACGTGCGACGAGCTCGAACCCGGCCCACGAGGTAAGAATAGAACCAGACTAGATCATTGTGAGAAGTTGCAATGGAGAAAGATGTGCTTGGGCTGGCAACCCAATCCATCCCACAAATTGATGGACAACAAGATACCATCCTTAAGGTCTTGCTAAAAATGCAAGAGAAAATTGAAAATTTAGAGGGTAGGCTCGCAACTCGCAAGCTCGGGCCGCCATTAGACTTAGAGACCACACCAGAACTAGAACCAGTAGGCCTACAAGCGAATAGATCTGCCAGCGTCAGTTGCCCTAGGTCCCCCAGAGACATTCCACTCAGAGATCTTCTTGCATGGTCAATACCCACATTTAGTGGCCTAGGATTTGAAGACCCGGAGGATTTCTTACGTACTTGCGAGGAGGTATTTACAGACGCGGATATCCTAAATTCGTGCTGGGTGGCTATTGCCACTGGCCATCTCCGAGGAGATGCACAACGTTGGTGGCAAGGCCACCAATATTCTAGGCCGACATGGGAAATATTCAGATCCAGCATGAATATACGTTTCAACGACCCTTCGCTTATGGAATCCCTGTACGCAGCTTTACATGGAGAGAAACAGAAGAAAGGAATACAAATAGAAACGTTTATTCAACAAAAGGTACTGCTGCATCAACGCCTATACAAGGACCGTCCGACTTCTGCCTCAATAAGGACTACTATTGAGCTACTTGACAGTCGCATACGCCCATTTCTACGAGCACCGCTTCCTCAATCAATCGAAGAGCTCACGACTCGAGCAATTCAAATAGAGCGTGATCTCGAATCTGAGGACAGTCCCCGAAGGATCACCGTACCCAGAGAAAGCAGGCCATCACAAAATGCACCTCAAGCAGTGGACGTACTACCGGCAAGCCGACGATCAACAGCATCACTGGAGACAACGATGCAACAGTCTGAAACAACATCCAACAGAGTGGTTGAATGTTACAATTGCCAAGGATTGGTTCACTACTCCTCCGATTGCGATCAACCTCCTACCATCCGCACTCAAGAAATAAGAGCTGCTCGTCAGGGAAACGGAATGGGGGGAGGCCCTTAGTAGACACCTCCCCAACGAGTAGATTAAAACAAACAAGTGACATCGGACACTGGGATAGTTTATACCGGGAGAAATTAACCGAGTTATGTAGAAAGAAAAACTACGAAAAAGATAGTGAATTAACAGAAGAGGCACGAACAACCAGATTAGAACCTAGAATCAGTCGCGAGAGGATTGCCATTGATGGATGGCAAAGAGAGAAAAAACTTTACCCCAAGGAACTAAGAAAAGATAGAAGCGAAACTGTGGAGGAAAATACGGGAAAGGCAAGCCTAGATACAATGATCTTGCTCAATGCTCGCCATGAAGAGAAGAGAAACCGAGAAGAGAAAGAAAACCAGCAGAGAATCGAGTTGGAAACACTTCCTACAGAAGAGAAGGAACTTTTGAACTGTGTGGACGCTGACTTTGCTGACAACTTACGGCTGTCAATAGATGCAGAAGAAACAGAAATTAGAAGAGATACAGACTTGGCAGGTGAATATGATTGTGGACTTTCTACGAAAAATGAGGAATTTCAAACAGATGAAGCAATATCAACAGAGTTAAGAAGAGATACAGACTTGACAGGTGAATATTTAGCAGATGATTATAACCGAATGCAGAAGAAGGAATTCATGCAGGTTTTGAACCTAAATGGATTGGACCATCTCACATCGTGGACAAAATCGGCAATGGTATGGATAAAAATAGATTGCAACGTTCCAAGAGGGGGTTAAACGAAGTATCACCGCACCCAGATACAGAAGATACACGAGCGTATAATCCTAGCTCGATTCACTACTGCAGACGACGCGTCTCGTGTGAACGAGGAAGAATTTCCGCTAGAAATGCAGATCCAGGAAGGGCCGGAGCAGGATGTGTGACGTCAGCTATGGACGAAGACACAATCATCGATCCACCGCCAAACAAGGAGCAGCAGACCGAGAGAGACGAGAGGACTACATAGGAATAATTAGTTTTTTTTTCAAGTTATCAGTAATCTCTTAGATCACCAAGAACTTAAGTTTGTAGGGGGGGAATGACACCGCCTGTACAATGTTGGATACATTGTGGCAGCAGAAGTACCTTGTTTAGAAAATAGTATTGTTGAGTTAGTTGATGTTTAAGAGTTGGAGTTGTGTTTTGAAGTCTGTAGAAGAGAATGAGTTATTAGTTTTGGTTGAATAAAAGAATAGAATAGAAGATTATCACGAACCGTGGGTGTATTATTAATAGTGTATACTACGAGTCCGTGATAGATTCTCTTTCTCGATCTCATAGTAGGACAATGTTTTGTAGCGAACTCAACACGGTGCTCTCTTCAATTAGAACTGTCTTCTACCCCGTCCGGCTGTCCGTCCAAGTTGCTCGATCAAGCAATCGAGGATAAACAGAACCGAGCTGAAGAGGGGAAGTTTACAATGTACTGGGCGGAGCGGAGCAAGTGTGTTGTATGCACCGCGGTGTCTCATATGACTCAGTGCATTTCAATTCGACACAGAATGCTGAACTGGAAGGAACTGAACGACTGTAGTGCGTTCCCTACTTAAGCGCTCGACTCTGATTCGCCAGATCCAGGATTTGAATCCTGTTGAGACCGGCAATCCTGACTTTAGTTTTTCCGAGAATGCAAGGGATTGAGTCATTTTCAACAGCTCTTGGACTTCCTTTCACAAATGCCCTTTCCGCAACATACCTAGTTCACGTGAAGAGGAAGAAGGGCATACATTGGACTTTATGACAGGTTTAATTCCCACGGTAATTCTTTTCATTTGTCAGACCAAAAACTTTGATTTTGATGTACTTCATGTCGTTGATGATTTTAGAAATATTTCATTTAACTTTAAGATATTATAATTTTTCGTACGAAACCTGCTCAGGGTGCAATGTAAGCACATATTCAGTTTAAAAAGGTATGTTGTGTATTGGACAATTGTAAAGGGATGTTCAAGGGTAGTTTTATCCTTTGCATTCGCATTAATAACTAAGGAAAACCTCGAAAAATTCATTCAGGATTTCTGGCCACGACGGGATTCGAACTCGGGACCTCCCAAATCAGAGTCGCGCGCTTAACGCTCGAGCCAACACTGTCGATATAACTTTCAGATTAAGTCCTTCGTTCGATTTAAGTATGTTTCATTTGGTTAATTCATTGCTCATCAATGCTTTTGACTCAACTGAAGTACCTTCTTTAAGTTGTGTTTTAAATTTAAATTTCATTTAGTGCAGAATATCTTCCCTACCTTGATCCTAATAAAAAGAAGGTTACACTCTGCACGAGCGTCATAGACCATTTTCTCCTAGAGCAGCAAGTCCCATCTAAGAATTGCGTGTGTTCGTTGCAGACCCAGTTGAGCAACATCTGAAATCGATCATGTTTCGTATAATACATTTTCCTTTACAATTAAGCTTATAGAACAAACAAACACAAAATTATTTGACTAAAAATTTGAATAAATTGGACAAATGAAAGTAATAGGTTCTATTAATAGTTTGGAATTATTGGCAATATTTACCATTAGAGTACTAGAAAAAGAGGCGTAACTGTAAGGTAGACCAGGGAGTAGCCAGGATGTTGATTCGGGGGGGGGGGGGGGGGGTGAATTGTGTGGTTTACATTAAGAAATTTGTAGAATTGTCATCAAAGAAACTATTATTTCGGGAAAAGTACGTGTACTGGTTCAATGGGGGTCTGGAGGTGATGCTCCCCGGCTGGTGCGAGTCTGGGACGCATGCTCCAGATATTTTTATCTCTGATATTGTAAATAGTGACATTTTACTAGTTTTTAGAGTGCTTTTGTCGATAATTTATAAAGTTGTGAAGATTCACATACTGTCAGTTTGCAAAATCTTGCCATGTGTAGGCCCTATATATGTATGCCAATATAACATGGTGACATTAAGTATTATTATAACACAAACTCTGATTTCGGCGGGGTTCAGATACGCTGATCCCTCTCCCTCGCTACGCCCTCGAAGACGTTGTGTCGTGGTACAACAGTGAGTTAGCCGGCAACTGCAACCTACAATTATTGCTTCAGGGAGTTTACAATATGCACGAGAAAAATGCAAGTTTAAAAACAATTAATGAATAAATCAACCTAGATAAATATAATTTGTGTTAGCACATCATTCAATTCAACTGTATATTTGAACAAGTAAGATGGTAATTGCAGTAAATTGTAGTAATAGCAACATTACTGGAATCATTAACACGATTTTTGCCGGTATTTCAAGCAGCGATGATTGTTTTAATGTATTGTAGACCTGAACGTATATTGAGCTAAAAGATCAGATAATGATTATTTATTGATATTATCAATCGTATTTAATAATTTGCCAAAGTGCATGCCTACTTGGGTTTATTTGATACAAAATGTAAAGATGGCTGTTTTTGACACAATCCTTACATTTTCTACCCTTCCTTCTGGTTGCCACAAAGAGTGAAGCACGGCGCATACCACAGCGACTCGGCTCGGTTTCGTGGCCAGAGTGGTGTGAGTAATCTTTTCGGTATCGTCCAAAGTGCCGCGCACCATACGCTCGGCTCGGGACCGCGCGACCAGGTGCTACACTCGGTTCACCAGTTCCATTATGTTTCTCGACCTCATAGTAGGACAATGTTTATAAGCGGTGCTCTCTTCAATTGGAACTGTCTTCTTTCCTCGTCCAGCTGTACGGCCAAGTTGCTTGCTCGAGCAATCGAGGATGAACGAAACCGAGCGAAAGAGGGGAAGTTACAACAATGTACTGGCCGGAGCCGATCAAATGCGCGGTGTCTCATATGAGTCAGTGCATTTCAATTTGACGCAGAAAGCACGGCGCGCACCACAACGACTCGGCTCGGTTTCGTGGCCAGAGTGGTGTGAGTAATCTTTTCGGTATCGTCCAAAGTGCCGCGCACCATACGCTCGGCTCGGGACCGCGCGACCAGGTGCTACACTCGGTTCACCAGTTCCATTATGTTTCTCGACCTCATAGTAGGACAATTTTTATAAGCGGTGCTCTCTTTAATTGGAACTGTCTTCTACCCCGTCCGGCTGAACGGCCAAGTTGCTTGCTCGAGCAATCGAGGATGAACGAAACCGAGCGAAAGAGGGGAAGTTAGACATGTACCGGCCGAAGTCGAGCAAGTGCGCGGTGTCTCATATGATTAAAGCACGGCGCGCACCAGAACGACTCGGCTCGGTTTCGTCGACAGAGTGGTGTGAGGAATCGCTTCGGTATCGTCCAAAGTGCCGCGCACCATACTCTCGACTCGGGACCGCGCTACCAGGTGCTACACTCGGTTCACCAGTTCCATTATGTTTCTCGACCTCATAGTAGGACAATTCTTAATATCGGTGCTCTCTTTAATTGGAACTGTCTTCTACCCCGTCCGGCTGTTCGGCTAAGTTGCTTGCTCGAACAATCGAGGATGAACGAAACCGAGCGAAAGAGGGGAAAGTTACACAATTGTACTAGCCGGAGCCGATCAAGTGCGCGGTGTCTCATATGATTTAGTGCATTTCAATTCGACGCAGAATGCCGTTCTGGCAGGAGCCGAGCCGAGTCGTTCTGGTGCGCGCCGTGCTTTAGAGGGTACGCTGAGCTTGGCCCAACTCAAATGCGCGCAAACAGGTGTTGATGATTCTGCTGAACGGTTGGTAATATCATTACCAAATTTGAATGGATGTTAATAAAGTACTTTTATATTGATATCCGTAATTGGTTGCACAAATAAGCGTTAAAGGTCCATTGCGAGATATAAGTCCAAAACGTGAAAAATGGGAAATCCAAAACATGGATTCCAATTCTGGAAATTCCCATCAAACCGTTTATCTTACGATAAAACCAAAAAACCGTGCGTTTTCACATTGATTTAAACGTTGGGTTCTATTATGCAAATTGAGTTAAAAAAATCTGTTCACTTGGAATAAAATTCCCGAAGTGACCAAAATTGAGTAAATTTGGTGATTTCACTAAATTTTAATTCAAAATCAATAAATTTATTTAGGAATACGCCTAATGGATAACATAGATTTTTATTCTTTATAAACGTTAGTGTGAATTGATAATGGAGTTATAAACCGTTTACCCAAAAAATCCAGAATGCTGAGCGCTAAACTCGCCTCTGTTCTAGCCTCAGCATACCCTCTTAAGTGCATTTCAATTCAACGCAGAATGCTGTACTGGCAGGAGCCGAGTCGAGCCGCTGTGGTGCACGCCGTGCATGAGTTGACAATATTTAGAATTCTTTATATCCATTTCCTTTTGCTATTTGGCATCTAAATTATTTAATCATTGATGGGGATGAAGCTCTGAAATTGCCAGTTTTTTTAAATTAATTTCGTTATCTTCATAAAAATCCATTCCAGTTTTATTTTCGTTTTCTGTAACGTCGTATCAAAGTAACGAACTTTCCTCATGTTTATATTATGCCATGAACACATAGTTTTAATTCAAAGTAATGACTACTTTCCACAGAGAATGTCGCCCCAACAATCGATAGTGGGAGGATTTACAGTCTTAATTAATTCTAAAAAATTAATTTCATCATACCTGAATATTTATCTTCTTCGAACTGGGCCCAAAATGAAGTGTATTTCTGCTGGTTTCAATATTCTGATGGTCAAGTCGTTTGTTTGACCATTGTTCAACTAAACTGTCGTTTAAGGTCTGGAAAATAAGGAATTACATGCACCACACTCTTATTTTATAAAACTAAATATTTAACTTGCCTGGCGTGTGAGAATCCCAAGAAAATTTTACACTTCAAAAGTGCAGAAGACTCATTTCACATTTTTGGAAGTGCCTATTCTACTACTTTCTAGATATTTCAACCATAGATACCTTAATATCTGCATGTGCATGCAACACTTGTCAATTATTATTGTCCTGTCATCCGCCAAAATTGGCTACTGGAGCGCTAGTGTACATCTCAGAGTAGCCTTACATTAATGTTTGTATTGTTACGATTTTTTTTTCTTCTTTTGGGATTTTAGTTATATTTTACATATGTATTCTGATTTACTGATTTATGTTAGTGTAATTGTGAAGAAATTAATTTCATACCTTTTTGTTTATGTTGAAGTTGGCGCCTCTTAGCTGACATGAAACGATACCGGTACGTGACGCACTCAGCCGACCGTCCAGTCAACTGGTTTAGCCTAGGCGCTTCCCGCATTACCCGCATTACCCGCTAGAGCGCAGGCAGTGCATCTTATGCTTAGTATCGACTTAGGCCTAGATGGATTACACTTGGAGTCGATAAAGGTAGTTGGCGCGTCACGCGGTTAGGCGCGTGGTTTAACAAGGTAACTTGTTTGCTGTGTTTTATTATGATTTCATTAATTATATTAGGTAAATATACATTAAAGCAGACGTAAAAAAAAAACTACAAAACCTTTAACGTTTCTATCAATTAATATAAAGGAATTTATACGGAGTTTTATATTTAATTGTCATCATCCATAAACAAGTAACCTAGAAATCCTATAACGTTTCTATTTAAAATATAAAGGACTTTCACCCGAAATATTAAATATTATTTTTGCCATTCATAAACCAAAAAACCAACAAAACCTTTGACGTTTCTATTTAAATTATAAAGGACTTTCATCCGCAAAGGAGATTTATTAATTTTTTAATTTTTATTATTTATTATTATTATTTGCATTTATTTGTCAACATTTGCCATTCATTACCCAAACAATCCTACAAAACCTATTTCTATGTAAAATATGAAGGACTTTCATCTGAAAAGGAGATTTATTAATACTAATTATTATTTTTGTCATCCTGAACCAAAAAACCTACAAAACCTTTAACGTTTCTATTTAAAATATGAAGGATTTTCCCCCGAAAAGGAGTTTCATTAATTGTTATTGTTACTATTCTGTTGTTTTAATAAAAAAACATAAGAATAGAATATAAAAAAAATCACTTTGACGGAGATTTGAACCATCGAACCTTCGATTAAAAGGTTAGCCCGTTACCATCCTGCCAACACGGCACTACCATTCCGAGCCGCCTTGGGTGGTAGCGACCAAGGATAGTTATCTACTAACCTTGGTAGCGACGGTGGCCGCTGCAGCAGTCGGTAAGGAAGTACACCGTCCACTGTCATCCATCTAGGCCCTATCCAACTACCTCTTATGCTCGCCTATTTTCCCTCTCTGACCTCGCTTGTAAAACGTAAGCATCTGTATCACAACTTGTCTTGATTATAATTAAATCTAACGAGTATTCTTGAACAAGTCTTGACATTCCTTAATGTGTGAAATAACCCAGCGTCTACTCAACCTGCTCCACAGATTATGGGGCCCGGAATAACGGAATAAACGTTGGGATTAGTGAAAAACAAAAAGGTTGGTGCTTGAGGAATCTCGTGTTTAGATTTAGGCCTAGGCCTAGCCTACGCGTCGCGAAGGTTCTCGGTCGACGGAATAAGATGGCGTCATCTAGCTTGGCAAGAATTGAACTATTAGACAAAGACAATTATGACACTTGGAAGATTCAGATGGAAGCTTTACTGGTTAAAAACGATGCTTGAGTGGGGAAGAAGTGAGTGGGGAAGAAAGAAAACCTGCAATCAGAACTGGAGACTTCGCCGCGGCATCATTTCTAGCTTTGAAGGAGTGGGAAAATAAAGATAGGACAGCCAAGTCGGACCTTAACTTGTCAATTAACACTTCAAAGCTAAAACAAATAAAAGGATATGTAACATCGAACGAAATTTGGGTTAAACTGCAGTCGATTTAACAATCAAGAGGGCCTGCTCGCAAGGCCACATTGTTGAACCAATTAACCTTGCATCGCATTCGTATGGATGATAGAGAAGACGTGCGCGAACATCTTCGGAAGTTCTTCGATACTATCGACTAACTGAATGAGATGGAAATAAACATTAATCCGGATTCATTGACCATAATGCTCTTGTATAGCTTGCGCCTAGTTTCGAGAATTTTCGGTGCGCGATAGAATCTCGGGACGAGTTACCAACACCAGAAGTATTGCGCGTAAAAATCGTGGAAGAAAATGATGCGCGGAAAAATGACATACGTATCTCGGACAATAACGCGATGTTCGTTCCTAAACGAAATATGAAACGGTACGGTAGCTCCAACAAAAATAATGGTGGTAGAAAGGTTCAGAAATCCAACGAACCATTTAAATATTAATGTCACCGCTGATATCAGGTAGTTCACAAGGCCAAGGAATGTGTAAATGAGAAGAAACATGCCGAAATCGCAAATAAAGCTGATAATTTAAACTTGTACGTTTTCTCGGAAAATTTATACTAGGTAGCTTTGAGATCAACGACCGCGAATCGTGGTGAGAAATGGTGCTTAGATAGTGGCTGCACGTCGCACCTATGCAAAGATGGGGACAGGTTCGTAAAAATTGCTGAAAATAGACCCGGAAAATTAAATCTCGCCAGCAACACATCGACAGAGACTACGGCCAAAGGGATCGTGGCGATCACAGCTGAAGTCGACGGGAAATAGAAGAATGTAAGTCTGAAAGAAAGGCTGCACATTCCTGACTTACAAATGAACTTGCTGTCGGTCGATAAAATCACTGACTGTGGATTCAAGGTAACATTTGGAAAGGAATCGGCCAAGATCGTTGATGGAAAAGGTAGGACAGTATTGTCAGCTGATCGAGTAAACAGGCTCTACTGTGTGCAAGAGAGTGAGCATCAATGTAACATAACTACCGAATCAAAACGTGCTACTGTGGAGAGTTGGCATCGAAGAATGGGACATTATAACACCAAGGATCTCCTGGAAGGCGAACGCAACGGAACCGTGCTGGTATCGATGTAATTGAACCGAGAGAGACGTTCGATTGTAAAACGTGCATCCGTGGAAAAATGACCAAGGCGCCTTTCCCCAAAAATTCGGACGGGAACACGAAATTACTGGAAATAATCCACACCGATACTTGTGGACCGATGCGTGTTGAATCAAACGGAAAGTCAAGCTATTTTGTCACGTTCATCGACTACTGCTCTCGCTGGTGTGAAGTGAGTATGTTCAAGCAGAAAAGTGAGGTTCTGGATGCATTCAAGGAATTCAAAGCTTTTGTCGAGACACATACTGGTAAGAAAATAATGTATCTTCAATCGGACAATGGCACAGAATACCTAAGTATTGCTTTTGAAGACTACTTAAAGACGAACGGCATCAGACGTAGGTTAACGGTTACGCATACTAGGGTTGGCCGAAAAAAATCATTTTTTTCCAAATAAGTCGTAATACCGCGGAAAAGTTGCAAATTGTGGAGACTAAAAAAATTAAAAATTAAAAAATCGGTTCATATCTTCCGGTCGCGCATGTGCTCTAAAGTTTTCCATAATTTGGAAAAATCCATATTTTTTAGATAATTTTTTACATTTTAAATTAGCCTCTTCCCGATTGTAATAGCTCGAATTTTTCAAATTTTAAACTTTCTTCTATTTGAAAAATATTAAAAATTATCGTAAAAATGTGAATTTTTCAAAATTTTGGAAAACTTCAGAGCACATGAGCGACCAGAAGATATGAACCGATTTTTTTTTAAAATTTTTTAGTCTCCACTATTCGCAACTTTTCCGCGGTATTACGACTTTTAAAAAAATGATTTTTTTCGGCCCACCCTAACGCATACACCAGAACAGAACGGAGTCGTGGAAAGGAAAAAACGTACGCTCGTGGAAATGGTGAGGTGCCTACTGAATACTGATTCAATCTGGACTGTGTCACTGTAGTTTTGGGGCAAAACACGGCAAATTACATCAGAAACATTTGTCCTTCTAGGAGCATAAGTGGCAAAACTCCTTTTGAGAAGTGGACTGGAGAAGCACCGGACGTGAGTAACTTCCGTGAATTCGGCTGTGAAGTCTTCACTGTATCTGTGTGTGTACGAGAACCAGCTCGGAGCAAGTTCGAGCTATGCTCGAAGAAAGGTGTTTTTGTCGGTTATTCGAAGGAGTCGAAAGCATACAGAGTATGGGTACCGGAAGATAGAAAAATCGCCATAACGCTAGATGTGGAATTTACTAAGTCAGTAACGTTCCCATCTGACTGAACGAGGATTTTATGCCGGAGGAAACCAACTCCCAAGTTCGGAAGGTCGTTGAGTTTCCGATCGAAGAGAACGAGTCGAAAGAAGACAATGAGTTAGAAGAAGACGCGGCTGAGAATGAACCAAGAAGAGTCCATGGCCGACCGGAAGACTCATGACCGGTCTCAGGGGAAGACCCAAGATGATCTACCAACCGGCCTGTTACGCGGAAGAAGATTTGGAATTTGCCGGTATAGCCGAAGTTCCATTCCAAGAGGCAATAGACGGTCCAAACAGGGACGAGTGGCGTCAAGCCATAGCATCCGAGCTGAAATCGATTATCAAGAAGGATACATGGAAGCTGGTGGAACGTCCATCGGACCGCAAGGTAATCGGCAGTCGATTAGTCCTGAGAAACAAATGCAATAATGATGGGAACATCGACCGAAGAAAAGCTAGGATAGTCGCTAGGGGCTTCTCACAGTGTCCAGGTGTGGATTTCGACGAGACGCGCCGGTGTCGTGTATCGGTCCCGTAGGTATGATGATGGCCCTAGCTGCACAGCTTGGGATGAAGGTAAATCAGTTCGATGTCACGACCGCGTACCTGAATGGCGTGCTCAAAGAGAAGATATACATCGAGGTGCCGAAGCTCACTGAAGAAACACTAGAGGAAATATCTCATACGGAATCGAAGAACAGCGAAACTGGAAAGAAAGCAACGGAAATTTTCCAAGAACTAAGGGATGGTAACAAGGTGTCTCTTAAATAAGGCGCTTTACGGTCTGCGTCAGGCCGGACGTCGCTGGCGTGCAGCATTGATTAACTAAGGAAATTTGGATTGAAGCAATCTGCTGCCGACCCTTACACATTTGTCTCTGGGCAAGGAGAAAACATCCTGATTGTTATGGTATACGTGGATGACATGTTATTCGCATCCCGAAACGAGAAATTCATTGCCGAAGTTTTCGATCATCTTTCGAAGATGTTGGAAGTCAAAAATCTCGGAGAAGTAAAATACTGTCTCGGAATAGAATTCGTCAGAGACAGGAATATCCATGAACCAACGAGGATATATAATCGACATCCTAAAACGTTACGGAATGTCGGAGTCAAAACCCGTATCTACACCGTTGGAGCCTGGGACGAAGCTGAAGAGGAACGAACAGAAGTCCGAACCAGAGGAAGAGAAACTGTAGTACAGAGAACTAATAGGGGCACTGATGTATTTGGCTGTTTGCTCTAGACCTGACATAGCCGCGCAGTCAGCTATCGAAACCAATACAATTCCTGCTACGACAGAACTCACTGGATTGCGGTGAAACGCGTTCTGCGATACTTGAAGGGAACGGCGGACATCAGTCTACGATTCGAAAATCAGCTGCAAGTTTGGTTGGTTTCGGGGATGCAGATTGGGGGAACTGTTCGAACGACCGGAGATCCTATACAGGGTATGCTTTTATCCTGAGCGGTTGTCCGATTTCCTGGGAATCAAGAACGCAGAGAACAGTGGCCCTATCGTCGACTGAGGCTGAGTATATGGCTCTCACCGAAGCCGCTACAGAGGTCATATACCTTTAGCAATTCCTTGTGGAACTCGGTTTTGAGAAATTGGCCGAAGTAAAAATATTCAGCGACAACAACGGGGCACGAAAGTTATAGGAAAACCCCATTTATCACCGAAGAACGAAGCACATAGATGTGCGCCACGTCATCAGTGAAGTGTTGGAAAATGGACTTGTGAAGGTCGAGTACAGGTCGACTGAGGACATGGCAGCTGACGTACTAACAAAGAGACTGCCTGGACCGAAGCACGTGAAATGCCTTCGGATGCTGGTACTGCAGAATCTCCGTTCTCATCTCGAGGGGAAGTGTTGAAGTTGGCGCCTTTTAGCCGATATGAAACGATACCGGTACGTGACGCATTCTGCCGGCCGTCCAGTAAACTGGTTTAGCCTAGGCGCTTCCCGCATTTCCCGCATTACCCGCTAGAGCGCAGGCAGCGCATCTTATGCTCGCCTATTTTCCCTCCCTGACATTGCTTGTAAACGTAAGCAACTGTATCACAACTTGTCTTGTTTATTAGACGAGTGAGCGCAGCGAACGTAGTCTACAACGCTGCTCGATCGGTCCTTGGTCGTGATTAATTCTGTTAAATGTCTGTCTGTCTGTCTGTCCAGGCTCATACGGCCGAACGGCCAAATAGACTGAGCTGAAATTTTAAACAGACATCCGTGACCAGGTAACTGAGAACTGCTAAAAAAATGAGCCCAATCTGTTGCTATTTAAACCTGCAAGAAATAAAAAACTGAAAAATACGTTGAAATGTATAGGAATTATTTTAACGACAATGGTTTTCATTTTGAAATAATATTTTTTGTTTGTTTTTTACCCGGCTGTGACATGCCGTGTCCAAGGTTAATCGAATTTTGGACGTCAAGGTACCCCCAAATTCCGCTCCGCTCGTAGATTGAGTACACCTTGCAATATTTTCATGTATTTCGTACTGGCTATGTTTTCCATAGTATTGTCACAGATGATGGACTACACTGCGTTATATACATTTCAAAACATGTTAAATAATTAAAAAAATACAATCCAGAAATTACAAAATCTTTCCCGGCTATTGAACCCACGTCTCCCACATTTCGGCTATAAGGGCGCTTTAGCCAACTCGACTAGGGAAACGCCAAAGTCGTTGTTAGACGAGTGAGAGAGTCATGTGTTGAGTACGCGGGAACATTTGCATTTAAGTTTGATTATAATATTTGTATAAATAATAGGGTATTTAAGTTTAGGTCATAGTTTAAGCCAAAATGCTCCACTGTAGCCTATGAAAGGCTTGGGAGGCCTAAGGTAGGGGGAAGAAAAGGAATGTTACCGGGTAGGTACTCAACACATGGCTCTGTCACTCGTCTAACAACGACTTTGGCGTTTCCCTAGTAATTAAACCTAACGATTATTCTTGAACAAGTCTTGACATTCCTTTATGTGTTAAATAACCCAGCGTCCACTCAACCTGCTCCACAGTTTACGAATTGTTAGTAATATGCGTTTGAGCACAATAGGGTGCTCTACACTAGCGCTATAAAGCTATCCCGTTACCAATTGGGCAAACAACAAGTCAACAATCATAACTTGGTGCAGAAACAGAAAGAGAACTATTAAAAATGTATAGGATACACTGGCCCGTTCCTGCAGACAGGAGTGTTTGCATATATTGTGCCTCTCTTTTGCAATATGTAAATAAATAACGTTCATACACAATTAACATTTGGCAGTTAGTTAGTTAGTTAGTTAGTTAATTAATTAGTTAGTTAGTTAGTTAGTTAGTTAGTTAGTTAGTTAGTTAGTTAGTTAGTTAGTTAGTTACTAAGTTAGTTTGTTAGTTAGTTAAATAATTAGTTAGTTAGGTAGTTAGTTATAATTTAGTTAGTTATAATTAGTTAGGTAGGTAGGTAGTTAGTTAGTTATTTAGTTAGCTATTTGCTCGGCCAAGAAGCATCCGATGCATATGAAACTTTGGAAAGTTGTCAATAAAGAACACATGGAGAGCCCTAAAGTCGTAGGTTTTACAAATTTATTCTTAAGGCTATTCGACCGCGTTTTTCGATTTTCCAAAATATGCAACCAAGTCAAAATATAGTGAATGGCTTTGAAACCTGGCCCTTTAAGAAAATCAATACCATTTTTAAAAAAAATCTGATACGGTACACGGCTAATATCGCCAACTCAAAATAATTTTAAAACTTCAATTCGCCAAGGCGTTTTTTTGTGACATTAATTTTCAACTGGTTTTCTATAGGCTGACTGAGATTTTTTTTAACAATTGTCTTTCCCGCGAATTTTTTCGTTTGGCGGTACAAATCGATACAAAATACCGCCAAACAAAAAATTGGAAGGAAAGACAATTGTTTAAAACATTTTTATCTCTCATTCAGCCTATAGAAAACCAGTTAAAAATTTATGTCACACAAACACAACGCCCTACGTTAAACGGTGTGCCTTGGCGAATTGAAGTTTATAATTATTCTGAAGTGGCGATATTGGCCGTGTACCGGATCAGAAAAAAATGAAGAAAAGTTTTGATTTTCTAAAAGTGCCAGGTTTCAAAGCCATTTGCTATATTTTGACTTGGTAGCATATTTTGGAAAATAGAAAACCGCCGCGTATAGCTTTAATCAGCCAGAAACAAATCACGAATATCAATTTTGGATTTTTTAACAAAATTAAAATTCGTGAAAACTTATTTATTTTTTATAAATTTCGTAAATTTCAAATTTAAGTAATGCGTTACATAGAGCTCTTTATTGTCACTTTTGTGACATTTGTTCGAAATCTCAAACTCCCGTGGTGCCAGTCAGCCGAGCAGTCCTACCTTCTTCACACGAACTCTTATATTAATAAACAATAGTTCCAAGTTCATGCCATACTTTTTTAGGATGCATTCACGCGGCGAAGTGATTGGATGAGTGTAGCGAAGATTCCATTTCACCACACTGGAGAAAAAAATCCGGAATGTTTTTTTTCTTTTTTTCTTTCTTTTTTTTGTGTGTCTGTTAACACGATTCCGCCTAAACCGATACTCCAATTGCGATTAAATTTTATAAAGACCTTCGATATCTCTGAACTTAGAACTGCCACGTTTTTGAGCGCAATCGAAAAATTATTTCTCATAAAAATCCCAATTTTACGATTTTTTTCGATTTTTAAAATATTCTTCAACTTATAACACCTACATGCTTTATCCGATTGTAATGATTTTTTTCACAGAACCTTAATTTAATGAATTAAGATATTCGTGTGAAATTTGAGCGCAATCGAAAAATTATTTCTCATGAAAATCGAAATTTTACAGGTTTTATCTTTTGTAAAACAATTCTTTGACTTATAACACCTACATGATTTATCTAATTGTAATGATTTTTTCACAGAACCTTAACTTAATGAATTAATATATTCGTGTAAAATTTGAGCGCAATCGAATAATTATTTCTTATGATTCTTTTTTTTAAAATTACGATTATTAAAAAAATTTTAAAAAAAGTTAATTTTTTATTTTATTTTATTTAATTTAAAAAAATCTTCGACTTAGTAATATTTTTTTTCGCAGAATATCCGCATAACACATGGCAGCTCAATGAACCAATTACGCTCATCCAACAACGCGGATAATGCCCAAAAAAGGTAGAAGGGAACAAACATGGAACAAAGTTTGGACCTTCGTATAAACCCCATTGCTTTTGAATTTGTTTGGCTTGGATGTCTTTTACCAAATTTTAATTTAAGCGTGGGTGCATGTTCGTGCATTTTTCATGCATGTTGATGTAACCATCATCTAGGTTTGTCACCGCGGTCACCTAAGTTAAAACATTTCTGAATTAACATTAAAAGAGTAAACTAAAAAAGTATTTTGAAAAGAATCATTTTTTAAACCATTACTATACCGGTAAAAACCTACCTAATTGTAGGAAATTATCGAAATTAGCAGAAAAATACGTCATCGGAATACCTATGCTAACTTATAAATACTGGAATAAATACCATAGTGTGTGTGGTTCAAGGTTCAGAGGTCAGATGTTCATGTACAGGATCACTCGTTTTTCAACGATTCAACTACTTTAGACTTTTTCCTAGTAGATTAATAAATACACATAAAATAAATAAATAAATCCGTATTAAGAGTCTACCTACTCAGTCACACAACTAATTTTCAGTGGGGGACAATAAAACAAGGCGACCAAGCCAACGCTGCAGGCCCCGACGCAATCGACGAATGAACGATAACCAGCCAAAGATATTTATTTTTAATAGGAAATATAGCAATCAGTGGTATGGACAGTGCGACATGTACCATGACATCTTACACTAGGGAAACGCCAAAGTCGTTGTCAAACGAGTGAGTGAGCCAAGTGTTGAGTACCCGGGAACATCCCCTTTCCTCCCCTATACCTAAGGCTGGATCGAGCCCAGCATGGGGATTGATACCGAGTAGTCAACACATGGCTCACTCACTCGTTTAACAACGAATTTGGCGTTTCCATAGTTATTTAAATTGAACATTTAAAATGCGAATCGTGTTCAAAACGTATTAGCGTAAAACATTAACAAATTTCCAAGATGAAACAAAATCACCTAATTTTTATTTCCCATTTAACACCCCTCAAAAATAATATGTGGATGTTAAAATATAAAAAAAGTTCGAACTAACGGGAATCGAACCCCAACCCTCCGTGCGGTAGGCTTAATGCTTACCACTGTGCCATGTAAGCCACGCAAATTACGTTCCGCTAGCTGCTACTAAACAAATGCTATCGATAATTTAAAAAATCACATTTTTATTTATTGTAGGCTTAAATCGCAATAGATCAAGCTGATTTTGTTAACAGTTCTCAGTATACTCGTACCGGATGTCTGTTTAAATTTCAGCTTAATCTGTTCAGCGGTTCGGCTGATTTTCGACGTACAGACAGACAGACAGAATCACAATGAGAGCCGTTTGAGTTGAATGGAGACACTCGGTCGCTCCGCTCCCTCGTTTAATGATTTATACTAGGGAAACGCCAAAGTCGTTGTTAAACGAGTGAGTGAGCCATGTGTATAGTACCCGGTATCATTCAACATACTGGGCTAGATCCAGCCTTAGGTATATGGGAGAAAAGGGGATGTTCCCGGGTACTCAACACTTGGCTCACTTACTCGTCAAACATTGACTTTGGCGTTTCCCTACTATGTTTAACGAGTGAAGTGAGCCAAGTGTTGAGTACACGGGAACATCCCATTTCCTCCCATGGCTTACATGGCTCACTCACTCGTTTAACAACGACTTCGTTGTTAAACGAGTGAGTGAGCCATGTGTAATGTGTATTGTACCCGGTATCATTCCCCATACTGGGCTAGATCCAGCCTTAGGTATATGGGAGGAAAGGAGATGTTCTCGGGTACTCAACACTTGGCTCACTCACTCGTTTAACAACGACTTTGGCGTTTTCCTACATTAAAAATGCAAATCGTGTTCAAAACGTATTAGTGTGAAACATTAACAAATTTCCAAGATAGATCAAAATCACCTAATTTTTATTTTCCTTTTAATACCCCTCAAAAATTATATGTGGGTGTAAAAATATAAAATTTTTCGAACTGACGGATATCGAACCCCAACCCTCCGTGCGGTAGGCTAAATGCTTACCAGTAGGCCATGCCTGCCACGTAGATATAGTCCCGCAAGCTGCTACCAAACAAACGCTATCGTATCGATAATAAAAAATCTCATTTTTATTTTTTGTAGGATTAAATCGCATTGGATCTAGCTGATTTTGTTAACAGTTCTCAGTAAACTCGTACCGGATGTCTTTTTAAAATTTCAGCGCAATCTCTTCCGCGGTTCGGCTGATTTTCGACGTACAGACTGACAGAAAGACAGACAAAATCACAGAATGAGAGCCGATTGAGTTGAATGGAGACACTCGGTCACTCCGCTCCCTCGTTTAATGATCATTTACTAGGGAAACGCCAAAGTCGTTGTTAAACGAGTGAGTGAGCCAAGTGTTGAGTAGCTGGGAACATCCTCTGTCCTCCCCTATACCTAAGGCTGGATCTAGCCTAGTATGGGGAATGATACCATTCGGGGTACTATACACATGACTCACTCACTCGTTTCACAACGACTTTGGCGTTTCCCTAGTTGAGTCACTCGGGACACCGGTACAAGTGTTCTGACCTCTAAAACCGGTCCGTCTGGTCACCTTATTTAAACTCACTGCAACAATAATTATTTAAATTGAACATTCAAAATACGAATCGTGTTCAAAACGTATTAGCGTGAACCATTAACAAATTTCCAAGATAAAACAAAATCACCTAATTTTTATTACCCATTTAACACCCCTCAAAAATAATTAGTGGGTGTAAACATATAAAAAAGTTCTAACCAACGGGTTGCGAACCCCAACCATCCGTGCGGTAGGCTAGCAGAGCTTACCACTATGCCATGCAAGCCACACACATTTCGTCCCGCTAGCTGTTACTAAACAAATGCTATCGATATTTTTAAAAATCACATTTTTATTTATTGTAGGATTAAATCGTAATGGATCTAGCTGATTTTGTTAACAGTTCTCAGTAAACTCGTACCGGATGTCTGTTCAAAATTTCAGCGAAATCTGTTCAGCGGTTCGGCTGATTTTCGACGTACAGACAGACAGACAGAATCACAGAATGAGAGCCGTTTGAGTTGAATGGAGACACTCGGTCGCTCCGCTCCCTCGTTTAACTAGGGAAACGCCAAAGTCGTTGTTAAACGAGTGAGTGAGTGAGCCAAGTGTTGAGTACCCGGGAACATCCCCTTTCCTCCCCTATACCTAAGGATCTAGCCCAGTATGAGGAATGATACCGGGTACTCAACACATGGCTCACTCACTCGTTTAACAACGACATTGGCGTTTCCCTAGATATTTAAATTGAACATTTGAAATGCGAATCGTGTTCAAAACGTATTAGCGTGAAACATTAACAAATTTCCAAGATAAAACAAAATCACCTAAGTTTTATTTCCCATTTAACACCCCTCAAAAATAATATGTGGGTGTAAAAATATAAAAAAAGTTCGAGCTAACGGGTATCGAACCCCAACCCTCCGTGTGGTACGCTAAATGCTTACCAATAGGCCATGCAAGCCACGTAGATGTGGTCCGATAGCTGCTACTAAACAAATGCTATCGATATTTTAAAAATCACATTTTTATTTATTGTAGGATTAATTCGCAATGGATCTAGTTGATTTTGTTTAGCAGTTCTCAATAATTTCGTACCGGATGTCTGTTTAAAATTTCAGCCCAATCTGTTTAGCGGTTCGGCTGATTTTCGACGTACAGACAGACAGACAGAATCACAGAATGAGAACCGTTCTAGTTGAATGGAGACACTCGGTCGCTCCTCTCCCTCGTTTAAAAACCTATTCGTTTACACAAAAATGCATTTATACCGTACCTTCGAAATCTTTAATCTATCCATTAACGGCTCCATAGTTGACGCGATCCAAAAGAAGTCAACTCTAAAACGGTTTTTAATATCAACGTAGGTGCTGTTATAAACTTGTAACTCGCTTCTGTCCCTAGGATTTAAATAGTGTACAAGATGTCTGTACTGTTCAAGTACATTTGAGTCACCACTGAACACAAAATGGAAGGGTTTCTTCTGTTGAGCACCAAAACGTAAACAGTTTATTGCTTCTGTCCTGCTGTAATGGTGTACCATGCATCCTGTAGGCTGCCATTCCGTCGCCACTTGATGCCATTCGTCAGAGATTTCGTGTGTTGTACAAGACGCCCAACCTGCAAAAAGTTGTTTTCAATTTAATTCAAGTCCATGTATTTATTGCAGGACTGTGACTTAACCCAGCTACCTGGGCTTTTGAAGACATTATTTTCAATACGCAAAACATAACAAAAAATAAATCGAACAAAAATTACAACAACGACGAAACTTGCGCTCAAAAACGTGGTAGTTCTAAGTTCAGAGATTTTGAAGGCCTCCACAAAATTTAATTACAATTGGAGTATCGGTTTAGCCGGAATCGTGTTAACAAACACAAAAATACAAAAAAATAAAGAAAAAAAAACATTCCGGATTTTTTTTCCAGTGTTGTGAAATGGAATCTTCGCTTCGCTCGTTACGCTCATCCAATAACATATCTTTAATTGCCACCACTTTCGACAAGATAAGAGTAGTCTTTAAAGTGGCAAGCGTGTAGCAGTAATGAAAACCAAAAACTGCTAATCGTTTCTGATGAATAACTTAATACATAATTTTATGTTGGTATTGTTGTCTTCGATGCATATCCATTACCCAATATTTAAACTTTGATGTTGTGTTTTATTTCTAAAACACAAATATTAAAATGCTACGTTACAATTAACTTCAGTCACCTTATTTCATTTTCAACAATAAAATCAATATTTAATCAACTCAACTGAATTCTGGAGGACTCAGATGAGTGTTGATGATTTATGTAATGGAACTCAACATTTACAACATGTCATCACAGCAATTTAGTTAACCCTTGGTTAACCACCTGTTTCTGAGAAGCATAACTAACCACCTGGGGCGCGTCAGGACCCCATCATTAAAGCCCTTATGTTTGCCAGGTTTCAGATTTTGGAACCTACTATTCGTCAGGAATTAATGTTTGAACCTTTCTGATGACCACTTAGTGTTTCAAGAGTTAAAATTCGAGAAAATTATAGTTTTTTTTCCCACTTGAAATTTTTCGGAAAAAACTGAAAAAAACGCAATGTTGTCAACTTTGTCAAATTTGAGTACATTTTTTTAACTTTTTTTTTTTTTTTTTTTTTACTAATGATGTTTAATGTATGATTGATTCGATTTCACAAAAAGTTTTCCCTTTTTTGTTTACTTTGGTGAAATTTTGACCAATCCCCCCCCCCTCCCCCCCCCTCACTTGAATTGACCTTTTTCATTCATATTTATATGTATGATTTTTTTTATATTATATATATGTATAATTTACTTAGATAAGTGTATATAAGTTCATATCTATCAATTTACATGAAAAATATGGTTATTTGGTGAGGGTGAAATACATTGATAAAAGTTTTGCCTATGTAAAAACCCTTGAAAATGTAGTACGTAAGTAGCCACCTGGGGTCCTTTGAATCCCCGCGAGGTTCGTGGAGAGTAATACGTAACACATGGAGACCGGGCTCCAACTGAATTTTCATTGGTTAGATGTAACTTGAAGGTACTGAGACTCACAGTACGCCACGCCCAAAGATGCGCTCATGGCTAAGCAATAAATGTTGACTGGGGGCCGCATTGACCCCAGGTGGTTAACCAAGGGTTAAGGATAAAAACCCAAGATTAAAGTAGCTCAAATTAGTAAGAGCATCTGTATGATGATATGAGCCGGAGGTTCTTCACGACAGTTATGATGTCCTTTTTTATCTCCGTAGAACATGCTTAAAGAAATTAAAGAACAATGTCAATTATTGCTTTATATCCAACTTTTCTGTCTTATATATGAGTTCTTAATCTAGTACGGCATAGGCCTACTATTATTTTGCAACTACTCTACTTTAACAATCACTGTATATCACAATTATTATCATCACTTTTATTATTGTTTATTATAGACTATTCACTTTCTCTGCAAAGAGTTATACTTGTACAATGTACAAGTCTAAGTAAGCAAAAATATATATCTATCTATCTATCTATCTATCTATCTATCTATCTATCTATCTATCTATCTATCTATCTATCTATCTATCTATCTATCTATCTATCTATCTATCTATCTATCTATCTATCTATCTATCTATCCATCCATCTATCTATCTATCTATCTATCTATCTATCTATCCATACACAACATACAATAACATACAATGACGTATATAAATAAGTTTTTTTCAGAATGTTAAAAACTACTAGAGACGGGCACGGATTTTTTTAGCTTTCTTCATGTGATTTTGATGTGCTTAATAACAAAGTATTAGTATGTTAGCAACTTAGCTTAGTAAAAACAGCGACGAAAAGTGAAGTAGGTTTTAATTTTCTTTGGGTTGTTGCGTACTGTCGATAAACGACTGTTCAACGTTTCGCCACCCATGTTGGTGGCATCTTCAAGACTGAGACTTGAAGATGCCACCAGAATGGGGAATGGGCAAAACGACGAGCAGTGCCTCATCATCGTCACGACGCAACGTAACACAGTAACGCCAGTACCATTGACAAATAATATTTTTTGTGGGAAACCTGCCCAGGGTGCAGCGTCTAACTAGGTGGTTTGGAGTTAGCACAATTTGTAAAGGGATGTCCGAAGGCTGTTTTAATGGACCTTACTCCTTTGCGTTCACATTTACAACTGAGGAAAACCTCGGAAAAATTCTTCAGTCAGGATTACCGGACTCGACGGGATTTGAACCCGGGACCTCCCGAATCAAAGTAAAGCGCTCAACGCTCTAGCCAACACGGTCGGTAGGCTTATTGACAACAGCTCATCAAAACCTAAAAGCTTACAACATCTCCATTATCTACCAGGGAATATTGTGATCAATTTACTTACTTTCTCCGTTGCGAATTATTCCATTGTATACAACACAAATAAAACACAGAACAAGAGCAATGAGTTTTGCGGTATTTGTGTTGATTTCTCGTGGCTTCAATTCAGATTGATAACCAGCAAACAAGTTGTTATTTAGACTCCACTTCTTGACGACCGTGTTTGTTTCTTCCATGGGATAGGTCTCGTCAGCCATTCTAGAATAACTCGTCAATGCCTTCAGACGGTGAAATCAAACCAGGCATTTGATCGCGGCTTCAGACACGAATAACGGATCTAGAATATTAATCAATTCATGCAAATATTTTTTTTTATTCGGAACCAAATTTGCAGTGTTGATTGACACGAAGTCAAGTTGATTCAATTTCATTGTAATGTGTATGTAAAAATTGATCCTCAATTTTTTTTTCTTGGAAATATTAAATTAACATACAACAACATACATTTTATTTCATAGTTGTAAATCCTACAATCATATCTTGATTAGTATTATTATCTTTTTTGTATTGCCTTAAGTTTCATCTGTGTATTTCTATACCAATATTACATTATACTGTCATCACCTTAGTATATCGTTGTACCTTTCATTTGAGTCCCTGTGACCTGTGTCAAAAAACAATAAAGAATAAATTATTGTCATTAGCCAGCGGTTTTGCCTCGGTCGTTTAGTCGGTTCCCATTCGAACATCGAAGTTAAGCAACCCGCGGGCGTGGTCAGGGGTAGAGTGGGTGACCGCTCAGCCCTGAGACACATGTATACCGCTGGCTGTAGAGCAGACGAGGGTTCGAGAGCTAGTGTAACGGCTTCGTTCTCCTCGACGCCTGCTCGGCAGTCCGGGTTAGTGGTGGAACCTATATGACTGTTAAGGTTACACCGTCCTCCGGATGGGGTGTAAACACGTTGGTCCCCTTGGTATTTTTCGAAAGGATTAGGCTACGTGCCGGTACCGGGTTTCCCCTCCTTCCTTCTCTTCAAACTTCATCCTCATCTATCACCACTCATCGTCTTTAATAGCTATAGTGAATTTATATGAGACGTAAAGCAATAACAAATAAAATCAGTCTTTATTATTTTTATACACACACTTTGGTAATTTGGTTCGTGTTTTTTTTTTTTTTTTTTTTGGGGGGGGGGGGTCACGTCAGAAGTAGTAAAACACTGAGGAATAATGTTTTGACTTCCAAAATGTTAATCACTAGTTAGAAATTACTCTCATATCAAATTATTGGATAGTGACGAAAAGTTTCAAAGTCCGCCACGCACGAAATCTGACCATCTCTATTTGTCACGGAAGGTGCGT
The DNA here is from genome assembly GCA_024449915.1 of Sweltsa coloradensis. NCBI lineage: Eukaryota > Metazoa > Arthropoda > Insecta > Plecoptera > Chloroperlidae > Sweltsa > Sweltsa coloradensis. Next base: position 119,683 of record JAMZAV010000874.1, read on the forward strand.
CAGACGTTCTACAGACGTACAGACGAACTTAGTCAAACACATTGTTCTCTTAAATGGAAACCAACTTGTTATGAATTTACAAGGTAACAGAAAATTATTAGGGCCAATATGACCCCTCAAAAAATTGTCAAACTTGGTTATTTTCGAGCTAGGTCCCATCGGCAAAAATCTCTCACAAGGAATAACATGGGGACGATCTTTATGCCCCGTGACCTTGGACGATTTTGAGAAATAATGCCAATTTTTGACGTACGTGATAATCTTTTCTGTAAGTTTGCCATATTTTGTTTTGTAATTTGGACAAGTGGTTCGGTCAAATAACTAACAAAAAAGCTCATCCATCAACGTGACTTAAAAAAGCGTTCGTGAAGCGGTCTAGTTTCAAATAAAGGGTATGATTTTAGAATGCATAATTTTTAGTGTTTTAGTGTCAATTATATTTGTGCACAGTTTCAAGATACTATGTTGTATAGATAGGGCCCATTTTAGATTGGTACGGTGCTTAAGTATCTATGTGGAACAAAAATTAAGCAGGTTAATGCCGATTTACGAAATTCTCCAAAACGTCAATTTTCCCAAATTTAAGGATCAAAAAACAAAACAAAATCGTGTAAAATCACAGTTACGAGATATCATTTTTTGACTGGTCATATAGTGTATAGTAAAATGCCATAGATTATATACCCTAGGTTTAAAAAAATTGGGGGTAATGGCACTGTGGCGATCAGACCCTGTCGTAGCCCGGATTGGAACCGATCTCACAAATTTACATAATATTTTTATCTAGCTCAAGTCCTTGAACACAAAACCCCTTAATTAAAAGTTAGAAAATCAGTTAATATTTAGATGATTTGTAATTAAACAACAATTATATTTATTTCACCTTTCTCAGGTCTACTCTACCTACCTCTGCTGGCGTCACCTTTGGGTCTCCGTCCCCGTCTGCGTTCACTTTCAGTAAATATTATGCATATGGTTTAGTGACGTAAGGAGGGCGTGACTAGGTTTACTACTACTACACATATGTAGGCATTTTAACGTTTCACAATATCTGGTTCACTATTGACGATTACTATGGCGATACACTGGTTTTACATCCTACCTAAGAGCTCGTTAATTTGAATAATGGCGACAGACTAATACAGCACTACTACAAGTTTACAGAATTATATTGTGGTTTAATGAAAACTGTCATTAGACAGGTACTTAGCCGTTATTGAAGTCTTTGACGTAATCCTTTATGTATTGGTGTAATGTTATTGACGTTGATGACGTAGCACTATTGGGGAAATTCTTGGGGAATCTTGACGTGGGTACGTAGTAATCCTGGTTATGCGTAGTTAACACTTCCTGAAGATTGCTAATGTATCACTGGTGATCGGCCCCGTATGGGTTACAGTTCACATACACTCCGCTAATTACTGTCTTTGTTTCTTGAAGAGACGGTCGGCGCTTGAATGTAGTCTTTTTAAATGAGGTAATTGTAATCAATAAGAGTTAATGATTGTTCCTTGCGTACGGTGATTGTCTTTGATGATAAATGTTTTTAGATAAACTTCACGTTGATATTATGGTCAGTAGACACATACAAAAATACAAAATGTTCGTAGATGAACCTCAATTCCAATGAAAATAAACACACACTTTTGATTATTATGCCTTATTGAACTTCCTATATCCGCTCACACTGATCCTATTCACACGACAACTCTAATCTTTCTAACATGAGTACTATGTCCCGTACCATAGGCACTCATCTAACCGCACTTTACCGAATCATATCTCCTAGGCACAGGTGAGTTGCCTCCATCTTCACAACTTGATCCACACGCCCTATAGGCCACCACACGACCAACACGTCCACTCTGGGACCTCAAGAAAACACCACACACCACTACCACCGTCTTTTTACCACTCTCCGTTGTTCCCCACATTTCTCTGCAGAACGTGCGTAGAAACAACCCCCACTCCATCGAAGTCTCTAGTTTACTAGGAACTGACCAATTATATGGTTGAAGCAACCTCAACTTGAGACTGGTTTTCTTATGGCGATACCCCTGGACATATGCCCTATGGGTGAGCCTCCTGTTAACTCGCCCCTACCTTAGGACTGGATTTCTACTTTTACAACCACGCAGTTTCATACTCGGAAAGTCCGATAACATCGCCAATTATCTCTGTGTTCGCTCTTGCGGGATGATCTGGCGCGACCTACTGTCGGTGAGCCTGCGGTCCTCGAGACAACCCCATGCTACAACCCAGACGGATGTCTATCGTCGACTTACTTTCCTTTCATAGGACCTTGTTGACATCAATTATCTTTTTCTGAACTGCGTAGCCTTGCAGGTGTTTCCATTTAAACCCGGCTTCGAGATGCTTCGACTACCTTGAAATCAGCCTAGAATTTAGAGATGCTTCTCCAGCTCGCATCCAGTCTTATAACACGTACATCAATATTAATCACAATTAATATTGATTTCTAATTGAAAATACTACTTGATTAGTTAATAAGTCATTTAAGAATTTATTCACCCTAATTATAATGGCCATATCGTAATTGGTTTGTATGCAAAGTGGCTAATGCCTAATCGGTCAGTATGCAAAGTGGTTAATGTCTAATTGGTCAGTATGCAAAGTGGTTCATGTCTAATTGGTCAGTATGCAAAGTGGTTCATGTCTAATTGGTCAGTATGCAAAGTGGTTCATGTCTAATTGGTCAGTATGCAAAGTGGTTCATGTCTAATTGGTCAGTATGCTAAACTACTTGCAGTTGACATGCAAAGCAGCTCCTAAACTGTTGATATGCAAATATAAATGAATAAAAAAATGAGAAGAGGGTAGGCCACCCCTATCGCGACAGCACCTTTAAATTTAGACCAACAGTGGGGAAAGTAAGATTCAGTTTCATTAGCGCGATTGGTATTGTTTCTTGTGGTTCGTTGGTCTTGTGGTTAGCTTTTCTGCTTCCAATGCAGAAGGTCCAGGGTTTGATTCCCGCTAAAGAAGTTCAGAATTTTTTAAACTTCTGATTTGGACTTAGGTCCATTAGTTCTTGGGAAAGAAATTTGTTCACAGTGGCTTTAAAAACCGTCCTAACAACGAGGCACATTATAAAGTCAAAGTCGTTATGAATCGCCCTTGTTGATTCTGGCGTTGATCCGCGGGTGTTCGCATTGTCCATACCACTGATTGCTTTATTTTATATTATAAAATATCGATCTTTGGTTGGTTATCACTCTCTCGTCGATTGTGTCGGGGTTTAAAAGGGTTGGCTTGGTCGCTTGAATTTGCATGATCATTACGTTTAAATTAATTCGAAAAAAAGAATTCGGATGTTTAAATTATTCTAGTTGCAAATTCTATTTTGCCAAGATTTTTTAGGATGTTGTTACGGGAAACTGTACGTTTATGAAATTTTATGAAAATTGAAATTGAAATTGTGTGCGTTGTGCATGGAAGTTAGATTGTATGAATGATTGAGTGAGTGTGTGAAATGCAAATATAAATTGTATGTGCGTGTATGTGCGCAACGGTATGAAGTATTTTCAACTGGCCTTGATAACCTACTTGACTATTACGGTGTGCAGCTCAATGTTTTTATCTGAGACATCCATCATTTCCTTTTCCAATTCTTGAAGAGGTATTAAAATCCTTGAACAGTCAGCGTCTTGACGCATCTGTATTGAAATCTTTTCGTTGGTGCTTGTTATATTGAGTAACACAGAACTATTCAGACCAGTGTCAGATGGGAATGGATCCCTTTCAGTTGCAGAATTGATATATGTCACCGGAAGTAACAATGACAAGTTATTGTCCTTTCTCACTTGGACAACCCTGGGGTCAGTACTGGACTGGTCACTACTTACAACCCCTGGTATAAGCGTTGTGTGAATGTATAAAGTTGTAATCAACATCAACTTCTTCAAGTGGATTTAATATGGTTTCCTCATGAATTACTCTATCATTCTTAGCATCTTCAGTTGTATGTTGCTCATCTTGTAATACAAAGCAAGGCGAATGAACCTGTTCAGTGTTTTCAACCACAATGCTCCAATCTGATACATCCTCCAAAACACCAGATTCCTCCAGTTTTCTCGCTTTAATTCTATCCGTTGAAATAGTTCTGATATTTTCAAGTTTATTATTAAGAATTTTGTAATTTGACCAAGGCAATATCAATGATACACATATCAATAGAGATATTAAGTTGAAACATTCTCGTAAACAGTTATTTCGAAAGCTGGAAATAAGGTTGTATCCCACGGGAACCATTTGCTGGAATAAAGATAAAAATAAAATAAAATCCAAGAAGATTTTCAACATGCGAGTGTACAGATTTCATGATATTTACAAAAACACACATTTTATCTTGATGACTAACATTTCAAATAAAAATTAATTTTAACTATTTGTTCTTTGAAAGCAAAGTTGGGTCTTATTTGGTATTACGTATTTATGTTTTGTAAACTTGGCAGTGATAATTTGAGATCAACATTTTACAAGCGTAAATTTGTTATATTATACGAAACGTACCTGAAAATCTGTCGACGTTCGGGTAGTACATTAAAACAGTACTCATAACTAACTGAGGCAGCAAATAAAATCATAGGCGTTATTTGGACAGATTTGATAATTCAGTAAGATCTCTCTTATCCGAGTTGGATGAGACCGGGGGCACCTCGGATTTGCGAAAAACTCGGATGGCGCGGATCAATTGTTTATTTGCTCTCGTAGCATAGCCTGATGTGGTAAAATGATATATGACACATGTAATGGATAAAGGAACATAAAATCACGATACACTTCATACAGGGTATACTAAATGATTAAATAGCTTGTAATTCAAGCTCACGAACACACGTACACAATTAGGCCTACATGTCGTAATAAAAACGTATGTCTAGGCCTAGGCCTAGGCCTAAACTCGACGCAGTAGGCCTAGGCCTACAATGCAAACATAGGCCTAGGCCTAGCTCTTTTTCTCATGTGGGAAAACCTCTCACTACTATGCCCGCGCTGAAGCTCACGACGCAAGATAAGTCTGGGAAAGAAATAAGATAAGCCCAGGAATAACAATTCAATGCGTCGTGATTACGAATTTCGTGAATCGGTTGAAACATGATTGCATCTAGTTCCACAACGACCATCTTTGAACAGCTGTGTGTGAGATGGCTGGATCGTATGCGCACGCGCAGGCGCGCGACGCACACTGACCTCTATATGCTCAGTGGGTGGCACTGACGCTTACCGGCGATGCGCCCGACGCACACTGACCACTGAACTCTATACGCTCAGTACACTGATGCACGATTGCACACTGCTCGAAAGTCGAGATATATCGCCATATCTATCTTCTTTGCACTCACTCGTAAGGCATGCCTACAAATGTATGCGAGTACATTTAAAAAAGTGCGGCGCGGCGTCTGTAATTATTTTTATGTTTTATTTACGTATTTAAAACTTTTTTTTTTTTTTTTTTTTTTTTTTTTTTTGCGGCTCGGTTAACACGGAACATCGGATAAGAGGAGATCGGATAAGAGAGATCTTACTTGAAAGAAAAAGATCTTCTGCCATAAAATTCTCTCTTCTGGTCTTGGTTATCTAAGTGTTCTAGTTTAATCATATGTGGTGCCTCATAGAACAATAGTTGTTGTACCTCTTTCAGTTGTAAGAATACAGTATGGGCACCTGCAAGTTCTAGGCTAAGCAAAATAAATCCATTTAAGTTGGCTAGAACATCCTGAATATTATCTCTGTAAAAATACATTCCGATTGGTATACGACAGAAAGTTTATGTCAAGCCACCAATAATAATGAACCAGGGATTGAATTTTCGATATATTTGCAAAGACAGATGGAGAGAGCGATGTTTGCTGAGCAGGTGTGCCAACCAGGGGGGAAGCTTCAGGTGTCAAGGTCGGGCTCTGCGTCGTCCTGCCAGAAACCTGCAAGGAGATATAGTTCATGAGCAGGTGTGCAACCAAGGGGGAAGTACTTCAGTAGAAGTCAAGGTCGGGCTCTGCGTCGTCCTGCCAGAAACCTGCAAGAAATTAGTTTGAAAATTACATACCTTGGTTTATAATACCAGTACGTGGTTTTCAATCCAAAAAATATAAAAGATCTTAAACAATTATTGTGAACTTAGAGATTTGGATTAGAATATGCAAAACAGGCTTAAGTGCGGAATGCATTAGTTTACTTTGAAACACTCAATTACGTTAGAACATTGTTTTGAAAGGATTTTTGAATCTCTCTAAAAAATACATTGTCATAATGAGTTCAAATATGCCACGAAAGACCCATTTTGTATTTCACTTCCCTATATTATCTTGAGTAGAATACATTTATTTGTTATGTGGAAATGTTGCCAGATAGAACGTTTGGCATATCTTTCATAAACAACAAATTTATGGAATAAAAATTAAAGGTCAAGCAATGGTCCATTGTGCAAGTAGAATTTACTTCATTTGGTGAATAAGCGGATATTAAATGTACGTTAACATGGTAAAAGCAGTTGCCCTTAGCACATTTAACAATTTGATTGAACTAACATTGCAAATACAAAGCACTATAGATAAAATTCAATGAAGCATAATAATATAATGAATGGATCATCTACCTCAATTCTTCTGTCCTAAGCACTGGCAACTGTTGTTTACTGTTGTACGGGATAAACCGTAAACAAGTCTTGAAAATCCAAATATCTAGAACTAAACTGTAAATTGATATTAATTTGGGGTCAATTCCATCTGTCGAATTTAAATATGGTTAAATTTATGAATACTTTATAGTCACATTGGTGCTATGTTTTTACATTACAAAACGATTCCAGATTCCAGATACTTTATAATTCCAATGTAACTACAGGCAGAATAATGTAGACGTCCTGTCAGCAGTGTTGTGACTAGATAATTAAATTTGTTCTAGATAAAAATAAAGATAATCTTCCAAAAAATGTATCTAGATCCAATCCAATCCAAAAAATCCATTCTCAAACCATGTACAATCCTACCATATCTCGGCCTTACTAGTAGAGGAGCAAGAGGTATGATTTTATTTCCCGTGCATCTTTCGTGAAAGAGTTTTGCGGTAAGTTGTATTCTATTAGGTAGTAGGATACAAGTTTTTTGCACTTTCCTTGCAGGTCATGCTATGCTGCAGAGGGCGTCGGGGGCGTCGCGACGCCCTTACACGTTTTTTAAGAGGGTTGATTTTTTATCTCGTGTGCCTTTCGTGATAGAGTGTTGCGGTAAACTGTATTTTATTAGGTAAGAGCATACACAATTTTTGCACCTATTTTGAAGGTCCTGGTATGCTTGAAAGGGCGTCAGGAGCGTCGCGACGTCCTATAACGTTGTTTAAGAGAGATTATTTTTTTCACATGTGCCTTTCGTGTTAGAGTATTGCGGTAAACTGTATTCTATTAAATAATAGCATACATAGTTTTTTGCACTCGCCTTGCAGGTCCTGGTAGGCTTCATAGGGCGTCGGGGGCGTCGCGACGCCCTATAACGCTTTTTTTAAAGAGGGATGATTTTTATCACGTGTATCTTTTGTGATAGAGTACTGCGGTAAACTGTATTCTATTAAGTAATAGCATACAAATTTTTAGAACCTACCTTGCAGGTCCTGGTAGGCTTCAGAGGGCGTCGGGGGCGTCGCGACGCTCTTTAACGTTGATAAAGATGCATTATTGTTTAGCTCGTGTGCCTTTCGTGATAAGGTATTGCGGTGAACTGTATTCTATTAAGAAATAGTATACAAGGTTTTTGCACCCACCTTGCAGGTCCTGGTACGCTTCAGAGGACGTCGGTGGGCGTCGCGACGCCCTATAACGGTTTTTTAAAAAGAGGGATGATTTTTATCTCGTGTATCTTTTGTGATGGAGTATTGCGGTAAACTGTTATCTATTAAGTAATAGTCTAAACTTCTTTATCACCTTCCTTGCTGGTCTTGGTTTGCTGCAAAGGGCGTTGAGAGCGTTTTAGTGATACCCACTCTCTCTAATTACTAATACAAAAAAAATACAAAAAAATACAATTAAAAAGACTTACAGGTTGCCACGGCTGCTGTCGGTAGAGCACGGCTTGGTAGGTCTGTGTTCAATAGACCTAACTAGCTGTCAGAAAGTTTATAATAATACAAGGGATATGAGTGATCAAACAGGAATAATAGCCTATAAATGAGAGATGAAATATTAGGTTGACAATTTAATTGTGTCCCAAAAATCAGACAATTAGTTACAAGTTATAGCCTAGGTAGGCTTAGCCTACAAGGGAATCAAATGTCACTTTTAGTGATATGTGAAGTTAGGCCTACAAATTATGCAATGGAGTACAGGTTATAAGTTATACAGTGAAATACAGGGAACAAGTTACAATAAAATACAGGTTACAAGTTATGCAATATCAGGTCCTTTGGGCCTATAAAAATGAGATAAAAGCCTTGCTTTAAGTTCAGTTCAAAATGTTCAAAATGTTCAATTGATAATGTTCAATAGCCCTTAGGCCTTCGTTAGTGTATTAAAAGTTCAATTAAATCGTTTTTTACGTACCAATATTCTGCCTTTGGGCTTACGTGCTTTGTTTTTGTCGAAGTTTGTCGAAGTTTGTAGTGAGGTTAGGGTTAGGCCTAGCCTAAGCCGAATCCCAGGTGCAGAAGTCCAAATTGTGTCCCAACGTCCAGGTGACCATTACGCCCGCGAGTCCCAAGTCTTGCCTCTTCCTTTAAAAATGTAGTTATATGTGTTAATTAAGTAATTGTCGGCGTCTTGGTCCTTCTCGATGGCGTACCTTCTTCCCCCGTTCAGCACATCTGTGCTCGTCTATGGCTGGATGGGTTCTGATGGCGTCTGCTGTTGAAGTTTCCAGAAGTTCTTACATGATGATGTCATATCGAATGTTCCAGAACATTGATGGCGCAATTAGGAATACTTAAAGCTCATTTTCGTAAATCACGCGTAGTAGTTCTTTGTCTTTAAAATCGCAATGTCACTGTCATGTTGCAAATACCATTATCAGAACTGTAGTTGGTCGACAATGCACTCTATCGGTGGTTGGTGAAACTAATACGCTAGATCGCAGCACCTGTCGTATATTGGTTGAAATGTCAATGGTCCATGCAATGGTCGATACTCGTCGATAACTGTTCGGTCGATAATTTACCTTCTGGTGCGAGGCGCTAGAATGCAGCACTTGGTTTGTAAGCTGAAGAACACTCGGGTTGAAATACGCGTGAATATTTGAATTGGTATTTTGATACGTAAAAGTTCGCAATTGTTTTGACACTAAAGAATTCACTGTTGTTGTTGAACTTGTTGGTTAATATTGATTGTTTGACTGAACATTGAAGAGTTTAATAAATGTTTTCTTATAAATTTGTTATTGAATAATTATTTAAAGTAGGCCTAAAAATTGGTTATGTTACAGCGTCGTTACGCCTTGCCCAGGTTGTCCACAATCTCAATTGCGCATGACACGAAATATTCTCTGGCTCACTCACTTATTTAGTTGGAAGGTTTTATAGAGCAAGTATTTACCTTTAATGCATTATAACAACAAACTAAAGTAGGTGAAGGAAGTTTCACAGATATATAGTTCCAGATTTGAACCATAGATAATGTTAATTAAGCAAGCAAGAACCATTTTATGAAGTGCAGCCGTTGGAGGTGACCATGCTTTGGAGCAAATAATCAGATCACTAAAGGTAGAAGGCGGACTTACGGGTTTGACTTTAAACACTGGTGCACGCTGTCGATATTTCTTAGTTGCTCCAGAAATGACTCTGTTATCTAGTGAAGCAAGGCAACTTGCTGGTCCTGAAACATTTGTTTCAATTAATCACCATAGAAACAATCAAACGTCATTACAGAGACAAAATGAGAACACTTACAGTTTGGTCTTGGCATTTAAAGAGTATACTTATCCCTTCACCAATGTTTGAGTCGAACTGGTTAATTTGGTATCAAGGACAGTAATGCCAGCGGACGTGCTACACGAAGTTCTGAGAAGAAACGATATAGGCATTGAGAAAATGAACGAATTCATTGCCGACCGCATTCAGAGTGATAAAGTCAACTTGTGGTCCCCGATGAAGAAACTAAATCTAAAAATGTGGAAATCTGCTACCAAGAAGATTCAGATACACAATAAATCTGAAGTTTTGGAGCATAGGTAGACGTCATCTTTATTGGTACGAATGCTTGTAATAGCAACGTCAAGACCTGAACTGAATTTAAAAGACGCTTTTGGTCTTTATGAGTTCACCATTGCCCCTAGATCGCTATTTGCGTCTGATGGTTCACTACACCACTGCCCCGTGAAGAGTAAACTAATGACAATTCTGGAAAATCTTCAGAAGGCACCAGAGGAAATGGAGATTGACGATTGCAGTGAGACTTTATCAGTGGCTATAATTGATGGAATGGCCGAAGATCAGTGTTTAGCTAAACTTCCACACACTAAGACTTGCGAAGATCTAGCCAATCTCCTCATCACACGTATTGACAGCAGTTATGGGAAGTTTCAGAGGTTCACGTTGTGTTTGATAGTTACGTCATTCCTCTATCATTGAAATCCGCCACCCGAAAGAATCGACAAGGACAAAAAGCTGCTTTAGTTAATCGTATTACAGACAACACGCCGATTGGGCATGAGAGTATGCTACAACTACTGAGTCACACCAATACCAAGCAAGCGTTGACACGATATTTCGCAGAGAAGATAATACAAGCCTGAAAAGTGTTGGAACGCCAAACAGTTGTTGCTTGGAGTAATAAGACTGTGAGTACTAAGGTGTGTCTCTCACAACAATGATGCCAAATTCATATATACAGTTATTTAAAACTGATAATCCATTCATTCCATCCATTCAGATGTATAATGCAACTACAATTCAGAGATCAAAATGTACCCCTCCTGATGGTCTAGTGGTTAAGACGCCTGTCTGGAATGCAGGAGATCCGTGGTTCGATTCCCGGTTGGGGCGGAATTTGTTAATTTCTGATTTGTAGTAAATAATGATAAAAAGTTGTTATTGAGAACTTGTCCATGACGTCGCGATGATCCCGACGTCCTCTCAGGTGTCGGTCCTGATAGTAAGTGTTAATATTTGTAGTGTATCACAAAATAGAATATAGTTTACAGCAAAACTTTGTGACGATAGGCACGGGAGATAAAAATCATCCCTCTTTAAAAAAAGCTTTATAGGGCGTCGCGACACCCCCGACGCCCTCTGAAGCGTACCAGGAATTGCAAAGAGGGTGCAAAAATCTTGTATGCTATTACTTAATAGAATACAGTTTACCGCAATACTCTATCACAAAAGATACACGAGTTAAAAACATCCCATTTCTTTAAAACCCGTTTTAGGGCCGCGACGCCCCCGACGTTCTCTGAAGCGTACCAGGACCTGCAAGATGAGTGAAAAAACCTTGTATACTATTACTTAATAGAAACTAGGTGCCCGTTAGGGCGCCACAGCCAAGCCGTGGCGCGCTACACACTTTCAAGCACCTTATACAGCAAGCAGAGTTGGGGTGAATTCGAGCTGTTACCTAGCCGTCATGTAACGTGATGTGAACATGAAAACTATCAAAGTTGAGAGGATTTAGATACCTGACTACACATGCCAAATTTTATTGGGGTACGACCATTCCTTCTTGGTGAAAAAATGGCTTGAAACATGCTCAAAATCACTTTAAGGATGTTAGCTACTGCTACTACTGCTACTACTATCTAATTCATCAGTTTCAATCGGCCCGCGATTCTGACCAGACGGGTGGGGCTACAATGTTCATATTTTACATGGACATTAATGTTATAGTAATATAGTCTATTTTGAAAGAAAAAAATGAAAAAGTTTGCTGGAAGGCTTCCAAATAAAGGTTTTAAAATAAGCCTTATACACTAGGCATACAATCAACAAGTAACTATAGTTACTTGACACTTATTGACGGTACAAGCAGAGTTAGGCGGGAAAGTGCGATACGTAAACAAATAGCGGACATTTTAAATTTTTCTTCTTTGTGTGAAACGAGAAAAGGTGTCATTATACTCTCATAAAACAAATCAGAAACCGTCCTTGGCCTAGGCCCAGATGTAGAAAATTATTTATAATGCAACAGTGTAGGTCTAAAGTTCCATTAGCTATAGGACTAGATACAATTAATACTAACATTACACGTTTGACAAGCCCTAGGCCTTTCTTAGCCAACCCTAAGCCTGCACAACCTTGTTCTGACACACTTCCCGCACAAATAACCAGTTTTGATTACTAAAAGCCTAATGCAGATAAACAAATGTATGATTGTCCACATAGGCTATACAAAAATGTACGGAAATAATAAACCTATTCATTTCTTTCAATGATCTCACGCAAAACTCCTGTCACTATATAAAAACGTTAAACAAAATCTGTGCTAATTTTCAATATTCTTTTGATTATCTGTTGATTTACATGGCTGTGGATGCAGTGAAATAGGTGTAAAATAACATTAGTTGTGCGTTTCTTGTTGCATGGGAAAGTTTTAATTGGATGTAAGTTGCCTAGACTTAACCAGTCCTAATACCGTCGTTATACCATAGTTATACCATCTATACCCAGGATGCACATGAATCCGGGTCTAGATATTTAACATCTTTTTGTAATTGCTAATACCATAGAAGTTAAATCAACTTTGATAAAATTATTATATTTTAACAAATAATTTTGCAATGGAACTTGAAAAAGTTATGAGATCACACACATTACAAAACCTTGTAGAAATACAGCCAAACCTTACACACTCAAAAGAAATGAGATCTAAAAAAAGGGCCAAGCTCAACTAGCCTTCCACATTTGCGCATTCTTAATTCACAAACGTACAGTGTCCCATAACAGCATCCTCGAAAAGCTTGGCAAAATAGAATTTGCATGTTTACGTTTAAATTAATTAGAACTAGGAAAACGCTTAAGTCCCGCCGCGTTGTTGGATGAGCGTAATTGGTGCATTGAGCTGCCATGTGTTATGCAAATTTTCTGTTGTTCTGTGGGAAAATCATTATTACATTGAATTTTTTTTAAATAAAATAAAATTAAAAAAAAAATTAACTTTATTTTTTATTTTTTTTAATTAATCGTAATTGTTTAAAAAAAATCGTAAAATTGAAATTTGTATAAGAAATAATTTCTCGATTGCGCTCAAATTTAACAATAATATATTAATTCATAAAATTAAGGTTCTGCGAAAAAATTATTTCAATCGGATAAAGCATGTAGGAGTTATCAGTCAAAGAATTGTTTAAAAAAGAAAAAACCCGTAAAATTTCGATTTTTATGATAAAAATTTTTAAAATTGCGCTCAAATACCACAAAAATATTTTAATTCATAAAATAAAGGTTCTGTGCAAGAATCATTAAAATCGGATGAAGCATGTAGGTGTTATAAGTCGAAATTTTTTTTTTTTAAATCGAAAAAAATCGTAAAATTGCGATTTTCATGAGAAAAAATTTTTCGATTGCGCTCAAAAACGTGGCAGTTCTAAGTTCAGAGATTTCGAAGGCCTCCATAAAATTTCATCGCAACCGGAGTATCGGTTTAGCCGGAATCGTGTGGACAAACAGACAAAAATACAAAAAGAAAAAAGAAAAAAAAAAAAAACATTCCGGATTTTTTTCTCCAGTGTAGTAGAATGGAATCTTCGCTTCGCTCGCTTCGCTCGCTACGCTCGCTACGCTCATCCAAAAAAGAACTTGGATGAACTTTTACGTTTAATTTAATAATCGCAAATTCGGGGGTAGGGTAGATGAGCTTGGCTCTTTTTTAGATCTAATTTCTTTTGAGTGTGTAAGGTTTGGCTGTATTTCTACAAGTTTTTGTTATGTGTACTGTTTACCGCAATACTCTATCACGAAAGGCACAGGAGATAAAAAATCATCCCTCTTAAAAACGTTGTAGGGCGTCGCGACGCCTTCACCGCCCTCTGAAGCCTACCAGGACCTGCAAGGTGGGTGCAAAACCTATGCATGCTATTACTTAATAGAATACAGTTTACCGCAATACTCGTATCACTAAAGGCACACGAGCTAAACAATAATGCATCTTTATCAACGTTAAAGGGCGTCGTGACGCCCCCGACGCCCTCTGAAGCCTACCAGGACCTGCAAGGTAGGTTCTAAAAACTTGTATACTATTACTTAATAGAATACAGTTTACCGCCATATTCTATCGCAACAGGCACATGAGATAAAAAATAATCCCTCTTTAAAAAGGCGTTATAGGGCGTTGCGACGCCCCCGACGCCTTATGAAGCGTGCCAAGACCTGCAAGGTAGGTGCTAAAAATTTGTATGCTATTTATAAATAGAATACAATTTACCGCAATACTCTAGCATGAAAGGTACACGAGATAAAAATTCATCCCTCTTTTTAAAAAACCGTTTTAGGGCGTCGCGACGACCCCGACGCCCTTTGAAGCGTGCCAGGACCAGCAAGGGTGGTGCAAAAACCTTGTTTGCTTTTTTTTAATAGTACAGTTTACCGCAATACTCTATCACGAAAGGCACATGAGATAAAAAATCATCCCTCTTAAAAAACGTTATAGATCGTCGCGACGCTCCCGACGCCCTTTCAAGCGTACCAAGACCAGCAAAATAGGTGCAAAAAATTTGTATGCTATTACTTAATAGAATGTAGTTTACCGAACACTCTTTATCACGAAAGGCACACGAGATAAAAAATCATCCATCTTAAAAAACGTGTAAGGGCGTCGCGACGCCCCCGACGCCCTCTGCAGCATAGCATGGCCTGCAAGGAAAGTGAAAAAAACTTGTATCCTACTACCAAATAGAACACAACTTACTGCAAAACTTTTCCACGAAAGATTCACGGGATACCTGTTGCCCCCCTACTATACGGTAAATATGAGGGATGGTACTCTAGTGGCCACGTTAGGCTCCATAAAAAAATTGTTGGAATGGACGCTCCACGTGGCTAATGGATCCGAGAAAGACTTACAACGCATTATCGGCTACGTCCAGTGGTTGGCGTACAACCTGAGATGACCACTCGATATGGCCAACGAATTGCGCCAGAAAAACGCTCAGTATTTGCAAGAATTCCTGCAGAACGCCCACCCCGAAGCTCCGAGACCAATGCGGTTCCCACACCGAAAAGTACTAATTGGATGAGCGTAGCGAGCGAAACGAAGATTCCATTTCACTACACTGGAGAAAAAAATCCGGAATGTTTTTTTTTCTTTTTTTCTTTATTTCTTTTTTTTTGTATTTTTGTGTTTGTTAACACGATTCCGGCTAAACCGATACTCCATTTGCGATGAAATTTTCTGGAGACCTTTGAAATCTCTGAACTTAGAACTGCCAAGTTTTTGAGCGCAATCGGAAAATTGTTTCTCATAAAAATTGCAATTTTACGATTTTTTTCGATTTAAAAAAAGGTGGGATAGGACCTCGGTATAGTGGCCTACGTTGGTGGAAGGAGAAGCTAAAGAGAGGCCCTGGAGGTGGGACTTAACAAGTGTCACTCAAAATATTCGAAAATGAGCCGTCCAATACACGGTCGCAGTTGCCTCGTGTGGCTGTGACTACACTATGTACTGCAGAAGCTCTGAAAGCGCGCGTCTCAGTCAGCCAGCGTAGCGCCAGATCGTTCACACTGCTACTCGACTCATCGGGCTCACTCATCGAACGAGTTAGAACAAGATGATGTTAGTTCTAGGAGAGTAGGGTGGCTGAGTTAATTACATCAAACCGTATTTTGTTCAAACTCATATATTATATTAAAGGTAAAAGCTGATCATGTACATTTTTAGGAAAAATCAAAATGGAATTATTGTTTGCTGTGAATGAAGAAAGATTTATAAAATTTCCTGACTGTAATGGATTCAAACCCACGTCCGTAATAGGTACCCGGTACCAGTACCGCCGTACTGGCATATAATGTAAAATACGTTGATGAAAGACCTCAAGAGATAGCTGGTAACTGCATTTGAACAAAGTGGTGTATGTATAAATTGTTTTGTAAGTATTCATTTTATTTTTATCATTCAATTGTGGATGTTTATTGCGTTAGTTACGGAAGTACCATTTTATAAATTATGTATTCATTTAATTTTGGCAATCATTCATTGGATAAATAAGCAAATCCACCTCCTGATTAATTAAGCCCAGTGGTATATCCAGGGAGGCTTAAATATTATATTCTTCAAATCATCTAGGTTTAAGAAAAAAAATTAATTCATCTATTCATTTTTGTAGACACATAATAACCACTTCAAAAATACGCATTTTCAAAAAATTGCTCGTGGACTATGTCCCGTAATTAATTTTAAGGCTAATTCTTTGCAATTAGGTGTGGCCATCGTTGGATAAGTTTTTTATTTAATTCTTGCACATTGGTAATGATAAACATAGGTAAAATACTATCTATAATATATAATAATCTATATTCTATGAACTCGTACATATGCCCGAACCCTAATAACTTCCACATAATATAGATACATTTACAATCGTAAAATTGTCCCCGCTCGGGATTCACCACGATTCATCACGATCGGAGTAAGACTGGTAAAAAGCAAACAATCAAACAAACAAACAAACAAACAAACACAGAAAAAAATAACAGCCAAACTTTCTTCTCCGCTTTGCTTGACACGTTACGCACTTCCATTGAGCAGGTCATGGAGTGGGTACCCCCCCTGAACCACACCGCGCAATTGGTGATCCATTCACGATGTCTTTGATGTAGTCTCTCGCGTCTGCACTGCGCATGCAACGCGACGTTGACCGCTGAGTCATAGCAATGGTCATAAATAAAACACATGTCCCGACAGTCGACACAAACAGTAGATATGGACACAGGGAAATAAAAAGACGTCATTTGCGAGAATGTTTAGGCTACTATAATAGCAACACTCGATCGACGACCACAACAATGAATCAAATGAATCGAAACTAAGAACAAGCCACCCCATAGGTTGTTCGGGACGTAAACAAACTAAACAATGCAAAGTTATACATATGAAAATTGGTGGGGGTCAGTATGCAGAAAACTTGTAATGACCGATTGACCGTTGTTTGTTCACATACAATAATGATAGGTGCCCGTTAGGGCGCCGCAACCAAGCAGTGGTGTGCTAACATTCGGACTGATATTACTAGTAACTAGGAAAACGCTAAAGTCCCGCCGCGTTGATGGATGAGCGTTTTTTTTAAAGTTTGTTGTTTGCGTTTTGTGCGTTTGTTCGCATTTTTCCTTTGCAAGTGCTTTTTGAATGCATTGTAGGTGATTGTTGTCAAGTTTCTATTGTTACTTGTTAATTGGCACATATTATAAAACTAAAAAAACTCATATTAAAAATCTTTGTTTTGTGGATTCTGACTAACTTTTCAAACTTTTTCTTTAAAAAGGTACTACATCACCATAATTCTTAATGCAATTTGAAATCTGAACGTTGTAGCCCCACCCGTTTGGTCAGAATCGGCCCAAAGTGACGAAAAATGTACTAAAAATTGAAAAACTAATATTAAAACCTTTATCTATGGATTTAGCTAACTTTTCAACTTTTCTTTCAAAAGGGTTTACTGCATCCCCAAATAATCTTAATGTACATGAAAAATAGGAACGTTTTTGCCCCAACCTTTTTGGTCAGAACGGCCAAATGTGACGAAAATTATCGCACTAAAAATCGAAAAAAAATCGTTAAAAGTACGATATTCATGAGAAATATTTCTTCGAGTCCCCCAAAAACAATACACTCAAAGGGTTCAGAGAAAACAAAGGGTTTCCCCAAAGAGTTTTTCATCAAGATCGCATATGCCGTTTGCCCGGTAGAGAGCGAACAAATAAACAGACAGAAAAAAAAAAAAAAAAAAACACCCGAGCTAAATTTTTTGGGGGGTCAGTGAAATTGAAGTCTTCGCTCCCGCTCGCTACGCTCATCCAACTATAATAGACCCTATTCGTCACTTTCAATTAACCAGGGATTCTGACCAGACGGGTAGGTCTACAACGTTCAAATTTAACGTGCACGTAATAGTGATAGATGCAATTTAAAAACAAAAAGTTGATCAAGTTTTTTTTAAATGTAACTATAGAAACTAAAAAACAATCTTCTACAATGTGTGTAAACATATGTTATAAAATATAGTTTGTTTATAATAACATATTATAGATTATTTATACTAGGAAAACGCTAAAGTCCCGCCGCGTTGATGGATGAGCTTTTTTAAAGTTTTTAGTTTGCATGGGATATCTTTACTTTTTCAAGTGCTTTGTTTTTCTGCCGACGCATTGTAGGTGATTGTTGTCAAGTTTCAATTGTTTTTTGTTAAATTTTTGTTATTATTTAACGTAAAAATCTTACATTAAAAGCTAAAATTTCTATGGATACTGGCTAACTTTTTCAACATTTTCTTTCAAAAGGTACTACATCACCATAACCTTAATTTTCCATGTTTAATATGAACGTTGTTGCCACCCGTTTGGTCAGAATTGGCCCAAAGGGCACAAAAATATCGCACAAAAAGTCAAAAAACGTATATTAAAAGCTTTATTTATCCGATTCTGGCTAATTTTTTTCAATTTTTTTTTTCAGAAAGCAATACATCACCATTACCTTAATGTCCATGTGAAATTGAACGTTGTAGCCCCACCCTTTTGGTCATAATTTGGCCCCAAAAATGACACGAAAATATCGCACTAAAAATCGAAAAAAATCGTAAAAGTACGATATTCATGAGAAATATTTCTTCGATTGTACCCAAAAACGTGGCAAGTCTAAGTTCAGAGAAAACAAAGGTCGTGTCAAATTTTCATCAAGATCGCATATGCCGTTTGCCCGGTAGTGAGCGAACAAACAGACGGGAAAAAAAAACAAAAAAACAAAAAAACAAAACAAAAACAACCGAGCTAAATTTTTGGGGGGTCGGTGAAATTGAAGTCTTCGCTTCGCTCATCCAATGAAGCTCCATTTTATGCGTTATGAAAATTAGGAGGGTGTTGCTTTATTTTAATCGCTTCTTCGTCATTCATTATAATCTGTAAATCTCACTTCCACACTATAAATACATAAATTCACTTTGCCCCGTGACCGCATCGTTGCATATAGCTCGGCATTATGAATTTGCACGCAATTAAAACAATTGTTACAATGAACATTTTGACTAGCTTGGGATGCAACGATGAAGTAACGGGACAAAGTGAAGTTATGTTTTTATATTGAGCACAAGTAGAATAATCAGAAGCTTGGCCCTTCTTTGAGATCACAATGCCTCTAGATTGTATTGTATTTGTAGATAGGAGTACAAGTGTGTACGCTTTGTGATAGCCTATACACGTTCATTCCCTTGAAATATATCAATTATCAAGTTTCAAGATTCAAAATCTGTTTAGTGAATGCATACAATAAATTAACATTTTACCAAAAATTATACATGTTCTCATGTTAACTATTAATTGCTGTGTAAAAATAAACACTGCATTATTGGTCAACCAAGCATGATGGACCGTCGCAACCAACCATTACTAAACTTGTCTACAATGCTGCACCGTCCTCCCGGATGCGGAATACCTTATTCTAGATATCCGTGCGTAAAAGTACCCATTCCCAAATACATACGTTATTTACTCAAATTGGCGAGAAATATTTTCTGTTTCGGAATTGTTTTTTAATGTGTATTTTTTTTTGGAGATTTGCATCTAATATTATCTGAATGGGCTACTTTTTAAGAATGACAATAATGTGTAACTTGATTTTAAAAAGTTAAAATCACCCATAGGGGGCCACTCACACGGTCAATGTGGTAAAAGCCTAAAGTTTGCTCTCATATACATAACGTGATGAGGGTCGAACAATGAAAAATTTTGTATTGTTCATAATCAACGCCCTGCCCAAAGCACAACCCGCCCCTGCATGACGTAGTGCAGTGGACCACCATTTCATGAGGTTCAAGAGAGCAGTAAACAAAGTGTATTTTAAGTTTTCATATGCTCCAAAAAATTTAGGTGTCTTTGTCTGTTTCTTGTAAATCTAGGCTAAAATATAATATGTATTCCAATGATGTGTGCAAAACTACAAAAACGGACAGAGTTTGTTGTTTTTTTATGGTTGTTGTTACAGAATTTGTTATGTATAATTGCATGGGCACAACTAACATTATAAATACTTAATAATTAGGAGAGATTGGAAAATACGTAAAAATATAAGCAATGATTTTTCATTTACACACGTCGGGAGTGATAAAAAACGCGCGATGCACGGCCTGAGACTGTCTCATCGGCGAGATTTTGGGCTCGAGTCGTGGGGAGGAGAGACTATTTGATTCAATGGTTTATCTGTGATTTATCTGTGATCTGTGGGTGCAGCGATCATTACTTTTCTAAATCTAGAACGACTCAAATAATGCGGACAGTGAATAAGCCAATGCGAATACTGCTTGTACAGCGTACGGATTTTAATTTATAGCCTGGATGTAGTCCTTTATTATAGATTTTATTATTTCTGGGTATGCACACAGTCCCGTTTTGTTTTCACTGTTTGTCTATGATTATTTATTATATCAACGCTATCACACTGTAGTATGACGGCTGACCCGGCTCCACAACTCAGGTCACGGGTTCGAAACCCAGCCTACGACCACTGTTACTGACCGAGCCCATTAAAACCCACATACTAACTTGGGTAGCATGGATTAGAGCGGGAGTGCTAACTAACTGGAGGCAATGAGTAAGTGACTCAGGCATGAGTCAACCCAAAATTTATTAATGAATAAACAATACATTTAATACACACTGATATAACAACTTAGTGTTTTAATGTCAATACATACCATAACCCAATAAACGAATTCAAAGCAGATATTATTATCTACGTTATTAAACACACTTATATGACCATAGTTCCACAAAAACAATTTATGTAATTTATTTTTTATTCGAATCCCAACTATACTAAAACAATTATTATCTCACATCTTCAATATTACGTGCTTCGGCCGGAGGGGCTTATTCACACTCTGAGAATAATAGCTAGAAAGTTATATCTCCATGCAAAAAAATCAATAAACATATTAATATAATTAGGGTACAAGTTTCCATTACTTACGTATTACAGTACGTCTAGAGAGTAGTGCCTTTCCTTCTTTACCACTGGCTTTCTGATCGGAGACTGAACTTATTTCGTTTAAAGACTGCGCTTTATATAGTAAAAAGCCTTTAACCTTTCTTTAACCTGTTGGTAGATTCATTAACCTGTTCTTGTTAATCTGATTGGTTAACGATGACTCTATTAACTCGTTCTTTAATCTGATTGGTTAAAGATGACGTATTCGCGAAATTGTCTTAATGTTACCTAAGTTCATGGAATCGCTGTTAATGATAATTAGTTTCGGGGAAACTTTACCTGGTTCTATCCGGATTTACTGACTGTTAATGACATCCTGCTGTATAAAATATGGTCCAATTCTTTGAATCTGCCCATCAAGCTAATTACAATTCTTCAAATTTTGGTCATTAGGCTAATGGCTTTCCCTTTACCTCGAAATATGAATGAAATGAAATTTGGGCTTGTGATGTTTTACCTAAATACTAAGCTTCAACTTGCTTGCTCCTATTAAATTCACTTTGCTAAATAGAACGTTGATTCCAGTCTACTACATAGCTCCTTCCCCTATTTAAAAGTTTTCATCGTTCCATAAAATGATAAAACTTTTACGAACTCCAAATTCTATAAAATAATTTTCCTTACATTGTATACATGAACAATTACATATAAACTCGTGTTAACACATATACCTCTACATTTTTTACATATACAATCACATAAACACGTGTCCATTAGCTTAACGTAATGTCTCTAATCACTGTCCGTTACTGTAGATTTGCAATGTCATGAAGTTTCTAAATGTATCACTTCACTGTCTCGATCAATGTTCCATCAGCTTGAGTAGGTAGTCGCAGTCATTTTGCATAGATGCGAGTCGAAGGTCGTTTTTCCCAGTCGGCCATGTTCCATTACTGCTTGGTAGGATTACGTTGTTGAAAAACTTGCATCCATGTTGATCTTGTTCCAGTCGCTAAAGTTCCTGACTGTTGGTATTGTCGATGGCTTGCAGTGCTGCGGTAGTTTACTCTTGAAAGCTGCTAGTGCATTCTTCTCGTAGCCGTCATCCTTAAAAGAATCAGACCCAGGGAACGGCGTGCGCCCTGGTCGTTGGTGTAGTTTAAATTTTGTTTCTCCTGATTCATGGCTTATGCACTTTCTCGTCAATGCAAGATAGGGACTAAACATGTCGCTTGAATTGCTTTCGCTTACGTGACTGAATGGCAGTGGAATTATCATGTGCATAAACAAAGTTATTAATGGATAAACCTTAACCAATTAACCAATGAACAAATTCTATAATGACTTTGTTACTTGCTTCAAAAAATTGCTTGGCTGTGACTTATTATAATGTTTACTCGACAGTGTGTGTGTGTGTGACATGAATTATTTGCCCAAACTTTCGTCTTAATATCTCCTCAATTTGTAATGCAAATGTGTGTACCTTTTGTTTTAAAAGTTTATGTGCCCAACTTCTGCAATGTGTGAAATTTTCATTTTTTTTTTTCTCTCTAAGTTCTCTGTCCTTGTAGGCAGTTACGTTATTAAATGCAATGATTACTTGATTCTGAGTTGATTTGGTATGTAATTTATTATCTATCAAGGAATATTCTCGTAACCCAAACCAAGTATGGCTTACGAACTTTTTATGCTCTTATACAGGTGTTGTCACTGTCGCACTGTCATGACTACTGCACTTTCCTTGTTAGTAATCATCATAAAAGCTTGCAACTTTTTTAAAGTTTGTCAGAGGCTCCATTCAGGCTTACGACCCATTACGGTTCTCCATTGGCCTTCACACTTACTCTTGAACGTTTGCGAGCAATTACGCTTTGCCAGGGATGAAAAGAAGTTCTATCAAGGTCCAATTAACCATTAGTAAAAGTATAATCATTTATCATTCATACACGTGCGTTCCTACCCTGTTTCACCCTTTTCTTTTCTGCTTTACATCCATTTTGTTACATTGCCGTAACCAGGTTTAAAAAACATCCTTGCATGTGATTTACTTTATCTAAGTTCTGTACAAGACATTCCATACTATGACTCTATAACTTTATAATATCCCTCAATCAAATTATCTAATTATTGCATTTTTTTTGCTCTCAAGTCAAAATCCATTTTTTTTCTTTTGTCTATTACAGCACCTACATTTTGTTACTCTAAGTATGTATGCAACTTGATTAGGTTGTGTTTCTATTTCCATTAAACTTAAATAACTTGTGTAATTGATTCTTGTTCTAGCAAGTTTATTGACTCCATAATGACAAATGTATCTACTCAATGTTTACTTCCTTGTTGTCCCAATGTCTGTATGTGGTGCTGATAACTGTGCAATTAATTTTTTATTCTAAGCCTAAATTAATCAAAGTTCAAGATCAGTCACATAGTTAAAAAAAAAAATAAAAATTGCCTTTTTCCCCTATATTTACCGAAATTTTACTCATGCTATTAAAATTTTTGAAGAGTTATTAATATAAGTTTTTAATACTATACTGAATGAGTCCATCTTGTTGTCTGGGACATCTCATCGGATGGTAGTCCTGTCCAAAAGGTGCTTGTTCTACTCGCTGTTTCACTGTCCTGCTCGTTTCGGGATGCTGCAATATGTAGCTGTTTAGTTGTTCATCTGTAATTAGAACCTTTTAATACTCTATTCATGACATATTTTCCAATATCACTTTCGTTCCCGTACTATCTCTTATCACGTTCTCTGCACATACTATTAAGGCTATCGTCGCGATGACTCAACTTTTTCTTGCCATTAAACAATTCCTATAGCTCAACCTTTTAATTCACTCATTGGCTCACTAATACATCTTCACCTGGTAAATGTCCAATTCAACTAACTGACATTTTTCTCTATCCTCGTTCCTCTCATTACTGTCTCGTAATTATCATTAACCATAACGACATCTTAATGATCACTAATCGTTGTTCGAAATACAATAATATAACTACTCTCACTGTTATCGCTTACGAGTTTGTATACCACTATAAATAGTCTTCCCATATTACCTAATCTTTTTTTTAAAAACCTGATTAATATTAATATTCTTCAATATTTTATATGTACATACATATTTTTTGTACAAATGCATGCAATTTTCAACATCTGCTTTCCTTGTGAGTAATTGACTAGTATGCATCCTAGTCATATGGGTCTAAATTTTGATCTTATCTAGTAATACTGTTATTTGCCTCGTGCCTGGGGTGATATAGCTAGATATCTCCCACTTAGATTTCGGAATTACATAACTTGTCCAAATCAATCCATATGACCCTACAATTTATATTCTTCCTAGTCTTGCTTCTCCCTCAACTGACTACTGTGTTGTAAACTCTCGATTACTCTCGTGTATACCCATCTCACTTCACTTGTCATTCTACATCCATTCTATTTTATTTTATTACGCAGGCCTAACTGATTACAATGCCGGTCCTTCTGCAAGTCTTATTCAGAGTCTAAATATAAATTTTTATTTCTATCATTAATCCCTTTTTATACAACTTTATTTTACTATTTGTATTCACAAAAATCCTGTCCTTTCTATTTTCTTGTACTCAATTTACATTTACTACTACATCGATTTGTTAGCTTATCCTGATTAAATCTTAATTGAGCTTAAACCCTTAATTAATTACATCACTTGTCTACTTATTTTGCTAAACATGTTTTAACTAACCTATTTAACTTTACCTTACGTTGCAACATCTTACTATCGTCTACTTTCTCCTTCTTCTTACTTATTTCTCACACTCATCTCTTTCTAACCTTCCCTCATTTTATCTCTATGCTTCAACTAATCGTCGTCCTCTTCGTCCTCTACTAGTGGTCCCAAACTTCTCAAGGGGTATCTGTGCGTTGGTTGCTCACGCCCCTTGAACTTCAACTACCTGCGTGCGTCCTCTAATCCCGTCGTCGTCGTCCTCAAAATCTACCATTTCTATCGGTCTCTGCCTGTCCTTAGCTACAAATCCTAGCTCTTCGTCCTCTTTTTCGTCTGCTTTCTCTAGCTGATCCAATGCTTCTATCTCGTCCGCGAACTTACATGGTTTTAAACGATTGGCGTGTACCAGCTGTGTTCCTGCCTTTCCGTAACATGTCCTTTATTTTTGAAATAACGGGTTTATCAACTTGAATAATTCTGTGTGGTCCAGAATACAGCTGAGCAAGCTTCTTTGTTAGTCCGGGCGTAACCTGGGTGTGTATAGGAACACTTTGTCTCCTAGTTCATACGTGACTGGCTTAGTCGACCGGTTGTAGTACTCATGTTGTTTTACCCCTGCTTAACTTAGCTCTTTCTCTTGCTTCTCTGAGGTGTCTGCGGGCGTGCTATCAGCTCACTACTGTAGTTTACATCCACGCCCTAAACGCGTCCTCGATGGTTTTATGATTGCATCAAATGGTATTTTCTACATCTCGGCCTAATTCATGAAGAAAGGTGACTGCCTGTGCTGCAGTGAGGTGTAGCGCGATATGCTAGCATACAATATGGTAGCACTTTGATCCCAATCTGTCTCGTCCCTGTTTACATAATGTGATAGGTACTCTTCGTACGTCCTATGTTGTCGTTCACAAGTAGAGTTGCCACTTGAGTTGTATGTCGTCGTTTTGCAGCTTTTTATGCCCAATAGGGCACAAACTTCCTTCATTACGTTACCTATAAGTTTTCCGCAATCGCTAATTAAATTCATCGGATTCCGTGGCTTTAAACGATTTGTGTTACAAAGGCGATCGCGATGGTTTTGCGGATTGGTCTGCGAGGGCAATGCATTCTGGATACTTGGTAAAATGGTCTACAAAGGTAAGTATGTACTTATTTCCAGACAAAGTCGTTGTGAGAGGGCCCACAATGTCCACCCGCACCATGCATTGGTTTGGTGGTCTTGGAAAATTCTGTTTGGGGTGCCTTACGTAAGTGGGGCGACGTCTTTCGTCTGTTACACGAAATGCATTTGTTGTACATGTTGGCGTTGTTTGCATCCATTCCTGTCCAATAGAAACGTGTTTTAATCAATTCAGTGCAACGTGTCACTCCGTTATGTCCTGCCATTGGTGCATCATGAAATGTTTTTAGTATCTTCAATACCATAGTCCTGGGCACTACTAGTTGGTCCTCTCTCTGGTTTTCAGTTCTTATCTTGTACAACAGTCCGTCCTGTCCAGTGCATACGTCTCGTTTTCTCCGGTTGTCCTTAGTTAACTGAGCAATTACGTCCTTTAGTGCAGGGTCCTTACGTGCTCGTCTCGTATTCGTTTGCTGTCATATACTGGCTCGAACCGGGTGCAACTGCACTTATGCATATTCTTTATAAACATCTGCGTTCGTGTTCAACTTGCCTTCTTTTGTACTTCACTGTGAAGTTAAAATTACTCAACAAAAATTTACCATCGGGCTAAACGTGAAGTTGGATCTTGCAATGAGTCTAACCATACTAAAGGTCGGTGATCGCAGTATATGGTGAAGTGATTTCCATATAGGGAGCAGTTGAAATTTTTATTCCGAACACTATACTTAAAAAATTCTCTTTCTGTCACTGTGTAGTTCCTCTCTGCGTTATTCATACTCTTGGCATAGCCCACTGGTTTCTCTACTCCTTCTGACATCTGTGAGAGTACAGCTCCTACTGCGACGTCACTGGCGTTCGGTAGATAAGATGAACTCCTTATCAAACATGGGGTAAATTAACACTGGTTCCTTGCATAGCGCGTCTTTTAGCGTTGTAAATGCCTTCTCTTGAGCTTCTCCCCATTCAAACGCTGTTTCTTTCTTTGTTAGTTCTGTTAACGGTCTGGCTATTCGATGCATAGGAATTTATATGTCTTCTATAATATCCCGATGCACCGAGAAAACTTTTCACTTCAGTTATATTGGTAGGTCTAGGATACTCCTGTATTGCCTTGACTTTACGTGGATTCGGTTTGAATCCATCTTCAGACACAACATGTCCGAGATAGTCCCAATTCGGTTCTCAGAAAATGGCATTTCGATGGTTGTAATTTCAAATTTTCATCTCTTAGTCTGTTAAAAACTTCTCGAAGTCTCTCAAAGTGTTCCTCAATGGTACGTGAATGCACAATTACGTCATCGATATAACACATGCAACGAATGCCTATGAGTCCTGATAATACTGAGTCCCTAATTTTTGAAAAATCGCCGCTGAGTTTTTCATTCCCCATCACCATTCTGGTGTATTGTAAAATGCTCTCTCCCGTCACAATAGCACATTTTTCTCTGTCCTCAGGCCTTATCAGTACCTGGTGATACCCCCGATTAAATCGAGGCTGGGAAAAAAATTTTGCGCCTCCTAGCATGTCCAGTGTCTCGTTTAAAATTCGGAAGTGTCCAAATTTGAGTTTTCGTTACAAATATTTAATCCTCTCCTATCTGCCACGACACGATATCCTACGGGTCCTGGGGTGCCGTCTGGTAGTGGTTTGCTAGGTTTATCAACAAGAAACACGGAAAGCTCCATTCACTGTTTTGGCTCTAAAATTCCTTATCCTTCATGTCCTGTATTGCATTTGTCAATTATAGCTCTCCTTGAATGTGGTATCCTGTATGGAGGTCGTTTAATCGGCTTTGTGCCTTCTATTAACTCTAATTTGTGCTGTACCTTGGATGTGCATCCGAAAGTCTTTTCGTCTTGTGAAAATAAGTCAACATATTCAGTCAAAAATTCTTGCATCTGTTTCTTATCTGTTCCTGTCAAATGGTCTAAGTTCCACATAGCTTCTATTTCCTGTTGCGTAGGCTTGTTCTTGCCTTGGTCTGATATGGAGGCTAGCGTCCCTTGTTCTTTAATTTGTTCCATTCTCGCTCCCGAAATCGATTCAATGCTTTTCCCCCCCAGGGAGTTCTTTGGGGATCTCTATGTCTGATTGCGTAATATTCATGATCTGCCATTGTACTTTATGGTCTTTCCTTTCGGTAATTAATGAGCGCGCGCATAATATGCCTCGATGCGTTAACATGGCTGGTTCAAACAATAACACATTCCCTTCAAATTTCATCCGCGTGTGATCGCGCTGAACCTCGTTGTATACCTTCACAGAGCACCTCGATCGGCTGGTATAGGGTTCTTTCCTTTAATCGCACTAACCTGATACTCTTTATTTTGCGTTTGTTGTTCCTTGCTCGTAACATCGCAAGTTGGCTTAATCACTTCTGCTTGTTGTATTACTGTTGTAGGCTGTTTGTTCTTTTTCTGTCGTTTTGTCTTGATGGTCTGTTCCGTGGTTGGCGACTGTGGTTAATTTCCGCTTTATTCTGCTTATCTGTCTGTAAATTTGTGGAATTGGAATTGTTTACTCTGTGTTTATTTCGTTGATTAATAGGTTAATTGCGGGGTGCCATGTAATATGCATTCATTCTCTAGCATCCACTGGTTTCCCTGTTTTTCGGCAAGCTCTTTGATTCCATGCAACCTTATTGTTACCTCCCACATGTATTGTTCTGTTTTGGATATATTGAATTTATATTCATGCAGAAAATCCTTGCCTATCACTCCATCTACGTCACCAAACATGTCGTCTTTCCTATGACGAATGGGAACAAGTAAACATCGTTCCCTAAGTTCAGTGGCTAAATCTGTTCGCCTGTGGTCGAAAATGTATCTCCTGTTGCAGCATACAATATTTTATCAAATGGTCGAGTCGGTTGTCCTCCTGTTCTAACTATCCCTTGTCGTATTAAAGAAACAGTAGCGCCGCTATCAATGAAAAGTTTCACAGTCCGTTTAGTTCCGTTCTTATTTTGCAAACCCTACCAGTTATAATAAAACCATTTTCCTGCCAAAAATTTTCCGAGTATCCCCCGTAACGTAACATGCGGGCTCTAATTTTTTCGGTTCCCGTCCCTCCCCGCCAAAACGAGAACCTTTGTCGTTTTGGGACTTGATATCTGGCTTCCTTTGTTGGCGAAAGCAGTTCACGCTGTACATGACCTGGTAAAATTACAATAAAAAAACATCTGTTATTGTTTCGATTTGGATTTGAAGTAGGTCCATTACTTTCACTTGTCCGCCTGGCTGTCGCACGTCCTGCGGGTAACGTCCTGCTTGTTGACGACAATCTCGAGCGAAATGTCCTAGGGCATCGCAATTATAACATCGTTTCTGTATTTGTCTCCGTTGCTGG
This sequence comes from Sweltsa coloradensis, assembly GCA_024449915.1. Lineage (NCBI taxonomy): Eukaryota > Metazoa > Arthropoda > Insecta > Plecoptera > Chloroperlidae > Sweltsa > Sweltsa coloradensis. The sequence continues at coordinate 148,926 of JAMZAV010000874.1, forward strand.
CAGTCTGGGCGTAATGACCGAAATTTACGACATTCATAACATTGTATTGAACCTGAGTTAAAGTTCAAGTTACTTTCCCCGTTTCTGTATTATTGTTTCTATTATTGCTCGCATTCCATGGGCCCCTCGGGTGTCCTTGTCTGCATAGCGCGTATGTTAGTGGTTTGCACTGAGTCGCGTGGCGTAGGCGAAACTTGCTCTGACGACCCCCGTGTTAAACCCCGAATTCTTATCACTGGTTAGCAAATCATTTTCATGCTCTTCAATTGCTATCTTGATTGCTTCTGTGAATGTTTTAGGCGATCTCAACAAAACAAATCTCTTTGCTTCTCTAATACCGCGAAGGAATTGCGCCAACAATTGCTCCTCTAGCAATTTCAAACGAATGTTATTTTCCGCTCTATCTTCGGAAATAACTCGGATTTTGGTACCTTCCTTCCTTAGCCGCGTTGCATACTGGTCTATTGTTTCAGTTGGTCGTTGAACACAGTTATTAAATCGCTGGATTGCTGACGAATTATGTTCTCGTTCCTGAAATCGCTGAGTCAAGCTTGCTTTTATTGCTTCGTAATTAGCTGAGTGAAGCTCGGTTTTTTACGTTGAAATATTTCCCTTTGCTTCGCCCTTCTAGCTTTAACACAGTTATCCCGGTTTTATGTTCTGGTGTCCATCCTGCTAATAAAGATGCCCTATCTATTGATAAGAAAAAATCCTCAACTGTTGTCCTGATTTTTTCCCAGAAAACTTTTCGATTAATGCAAGAAGTCCTGACACATTCCTAGAGGGAACCCATCGGCTATCGGTACTACAGGCATTGTAATTCACTGTTTATTGCTATGTAGGGTTAATAGTGGGCCCTCACCAGTAATTTATTTAAAATTACGTTTCTATCGTTTCTCCTTGACACTGGTGAATCCCCAAAAAAATTTTAACTATCCCAAAACTGATCTAATCCGCAACTGATCTAATCCCGATCGCTGTCACCACTGTAGTATGACGGCTACCGGCTCCACAACTCAGGTCACGGGTTCGAAACCCAGCCTACGACCACTGTTTCTGACCGAGCCGATTAACCGACATACTAACTTGATAGATGGGTTAGAGCGGGAGTGCTAACTAACTGGGGGGCAATGATAAGTGACTCAGGGGATGAGTCAACAATATTTATTAATGAATAAACAAACATCAATACACACTGATATAAAAACTTAGTGTTCAATGTCAATACATACCATAAACCCAATAAACGAATTCAAAGCAGATATTTATTATCTACGTTTTAAACACACTATATGACCATAGTTCCACACAACAATTTATGTAATTTATTTTATTCGAATCCCAAACTATATCTACACAATTATTTTCTCACATCTTCAATATTAAAGTGCTTCGGCCAGGGGCTTATTCACACTCTGAGAATAATAGCTAGAAGAGTTTTAATCTCATGCAATAAATCAATAAACAAATTAAATATAATTATGTACAAGTTTCCATTACTTACGTATTACAGTAACGTCTAGAGAGTAGTGCCTTCCTTTTTTTACCACTGGCTTTCTGATCGGAGACTGAACTTATTTCGTTTAAAGACTGCTGCTTTAATAGTAAAAAAGCCCTTTAACCTTTTCTTTAACCTGATTGGTAGATTTATTAAAACCCGTTTTTTAATCTGAATTGGTTAACGATGACTCTATTAACTCGTTCTTTAATCTGATTGGTTAAAGATGACGTATTCGCGACATTGTCTTTAAAGTTACCTAAGTTCATGGAATTGCTTGTTAATGATAATTAGTTTCGAGGAAACTTTACCTGGTTCTATCCGGATTTAACTGACTGTAAAGACATCCTGCTGTAATAAAATATGGTCCAAATTTTTTGAATCTGCCCATCAAGCTAATTACAATTCTTCAAATCTGGTCATTATGCTAATGGCATTCCTTACCTCGAATATGATGAAATGCAATTGCTTGTGATGTTTTACCTAAATACTAAGCTTCAACTTGCTTGCTCCTATTAAATTCACTTTGCTAAATAGAACGTTGATTCCAGTCTACTACAACACACCAATAATAAAATGGGAGTACCTAGTAGAACCGAATTAATAACGCCATATCCAAATCTCAGTTGGTTGGAGCATCAGCTCACAGCGGAAGACGGGGGGTTCGATCCTCAGTTGATACAATTTCTATTTTGTTACCGTTATCAAATGCTAAAACTCAGGAACTTTAATCGATTAAAATGACTTGTTACAATAAACATTACATATTATACCACCACGGAAAAATATTTACATTTTTAGATTGCCTTGCGTCTCTGCGCATAATAAAACGAGTTTTTTGTGACGTGGCTCATCCACAGACTATAGAGAAACGCTCCTATAGAACTAAATGATCCGGGTTCGAGAAAAAAACGGGGAAATTTTCAATTCGAATCATTGAATAGTTTTAATTTGTTTAGTACCATATTCACAAGATTGCGATACTTCTTTAAAGTAACTATATTTTCACATCATTTGTGCGGCGTGATCTAATTATGAACAGATGGCCATTGTAAATCATACTACCATATTTTTAGCATTGCTTTTTCATCGAAGATATATATGACCTATAATGATTTTGCTATGTTCGTGTTCTCATTGGGCTCATCTTAAATAAATTAATATTAACCCTTTTCGGTCGTATGTCGGCTCTCAGCCGACAAGGGTGTTTTGCACCCTATACTGCACCCCCATAAATTTTTTTGAAAAATTGCTTAAAAAAAAATTTTGAAACTTTTTTTTTTGAAATTTTTTTTGATGAAATTTTTTATATATTGCCCACTCATTTAAGTGTTTTAATGTACTTTCTACAGTAAACAGATCCACCGCCTTCTAAATAGTAAACCAAAAAATCCGACCCGAAAGGGTTTTAACATGTTGATTGAAGCAAACCTTGCACACAAAACTCAATATGTATTATACTGTTTACTGTTTTTCTATAACAAATACGTATTATAGGTCTATGCATTGTGTGGTGTTTTTGCAATTAGTTAAACAATTTCATTCATGGCCAATGAAATCGTTTTTTCGAACATAAATAACCCCCCTGTCACTCAAAAAGGCGTGTCGCCAGAGTGCGCCACTTGCTGGGGCCGAAAAGGCCTAAAATAGCTGCAAAACATCATTCGTAGTTCAGTAGTTTAGCGGTAACTACATATACGATTTTAATTTTTTTTTTTTTTATTTTGAAGATAATTGTTGAAATAAGAACTTATGTTTTGTACTTTTTCCAAAAAAAAAAATTTAATTTTTTTATAAAGCTCTAAAGTGAAGGTAAATTTTCAAAATATTGAACAAGTTCGCAATTTTTTATAAGACCATATTATGTACAATTTCGAAAATCGACAAAACATAAGTCCTAGTAAATTTTATCGTGAATAGAGTAAAAAAAAATTATGTCGATATGACAGTTGTGGGCCGAGTTCTAACTGAAATGCTGAGACACTGCATCGCACCGATATTATAGCTACTCCTGTGCAACCTTAAACACCTCCATGTTTTATCCGATTTTAATGATTTTATCACAGAACCTTTGTTTTATAAATTAAGATATTCGTGTGAAATTTGAGCGTAATCGAAAAATTATTTTTTATGAAAATCGGAAATTTACGGATTATTTCTTTTTTAAACAATTCTTTGACTTATAACTCCTTCATGCTTTATCCTATTGTAATGGTTTTTTCACATAACCTTAATTTTATGAATAAATTTATTAGTGTCAAATTTGAGCGCAAAAGAATAATTATTTTTTATGAAAATCGCAATTTTACGATTTTTTCTTTTTTAAATTTCGAATAATTAAAAAAACTAAGTTAATTTTTTATTAAATTAAAATTTATTTTAAAAAAAATCGTCAAATAAGTAATGATTTTTTCACAAAACAACAGAAAATCCGCATAACACATGGCAGCTCAATGCACCAATTACGCTCATCCAACAACGCGGCGGGACTTGCGTATTCCTAGATTATTCAGACGCCACACCGAACACGGTGGCAGCAGTCAACCCACAAGACCGGACAGCATGGGCACAAGGCTTCACAGGACCGAGCGAAATCAACCTTGTCGAGGGTATCGCGGGGCTAATGGCCCTCTATGGGCACCGAGTTTAGCCACTGAGCGCGCCACTTAGCTGACAGGCAGCACAGCGTGGTGAGAGCTGGTGCTATCGTAATGGAATTGAATGGGGATCGAGTTATTAATTATTGATTTAGAAGTGTTATTGCCGGTTCCGAGTGTAAAAACTAGTTTGAAAAAGTCCTAGCATTATTAAAAAGTAATAAATTTATTATGTTAAAGAAATAGAGACTCTTTTTGGATGAGCGTAGCGAAGATTCCATTCAACTACACTGGAGAAAAATATCCGGAATGTTTTTTTTTTTAAATTTTTGTCTGTTTGTTAACACGATTCTGGCTAAACCGATACTCCAATTGCGATGAAATTTTATAGAGGCTTTATGGCCACGTTTTTGAGCGCAATCGAAAAATTATTTCTCATTAAAATCGCAATTTTACGATTTTTTTCGATTTTTAAAATATTTCTTCGACTTTTAACACCTACATGCTTTATCCGATTGTAATGATTTTTCACACAACCCTAATTTTATGAATTTTTATATTTGTGTGAAATTTGAGCGCAATAAAAAATTATTTTTTATGAAATCGCAATTTTAAGATTTTTTTTAAATTTTTAAAACATTCTTCAACTTATAACACCTACATGCTTTATCCGATTGGAATAATTTTTTTCACAGATCCTTAATTTTATGATTTAAAATATTGGTGTGAAAATTGATCATAATCGACAAATAATTTCTCATGAAACCCGAAATTTTATCCTTTTTTCGTTTTAAAAATATAAACTTTGACTTATAACACCTACATGCTTTATTCGATTGTAATGATATTTTCACAGAACCTTAATTTTATGAATTTATATATTTGTGTGTAATTTGAGCTCAATCGAAAAATAATTTCTTGTGAAAATCGCATTTTAGCGCTTTTTCGTTTAAAAAAAACATACGCTCATCCAGCAACGCGCCTGAAAAAGCGTTTGCGAAGCTTAAAAATAATAATAATGAACAGAAAAGTGGTGATGACAAAAAGGTCTCAGTCTGCGTGCTTACACAGTGATCATCAAGGATAGGACATAATTATCATTTATATTAGCCCATGCTATTATCTTTGGCTGTGGATAGTCGTATGGTCAGCTATAATAATAGAGCAAAATTATTCTACAACTAGGAAAACGCTTAAGTCCCGCCGCGTTGTTGATGAGCGTAATTGGTGCATTGAGCTGCCATGTGTTACGCGGATTTTTTGTTTTTCTGTGAAAAAATCATTACTTAGTCGAAGATTTTTTTAAATTAAATTAAATTAAATATAAAAATAACTTAATTTTTTTAATTAATCGTAATTTTTAACAAAGAAAAAAATCGTAAAATTGCAATTTTCATAAGAAATAAATATTCGATTGCGCTCAAATTTAACACGAATATATTAATTCATGAAAATATTAAGGTTCTGTGAAAAAATAATTACAATAGGATAAATCATGTAGGTGTAATAAGTCAAAGAATTGTTTTAAAAAAGAAAAAACCCGTAAAATTTCGATTTTCATGAGAAATAATTTTTCGATTACGCTCAAATTTCGCACGAATATCTTAATTCATGAAATTAAGGTTCTGTAAAAAAATCATTACAATCGGTTAAAGCATGTAGGTGTTATAAGTCGAAGAATGTTTTTAAAAATAAAAAAAAATCGTAAAATTGCGTTTTTTATGAGAATAAATTTCCCGATTGCGCTCAAAACCGTGGCAGTTCTAAGTTCAGAGATTTCGAAGGCCTCCATGAAATTTCATCGCAATCGGAGTATCGGTTTTGCCGGAATCGTGCTAACAAACAGACAAAAATACAGAGAAAAAAAAACATTCCGGATTTTTTTCTCCAGTGTAGTGAAATGGAATCTTCGCTTCGCTCATCCAATTAAATATTTGATTGGCTCTATGACTGCCATCATCACTATCACTCATGGAAATGGTAGGCCTATAGGTTCTGTTATGTGAGGGAAGTTGGTCAGCTGTATGAATGCGTACGGTCAGTTGCTTCTAGTTAACTCTCAAAAAGTGCCTTGACAAATTATTTGGCAAAGTAATAATAAGAAGTAATTTGTGTTTATGTTCAAGTGTTGACAAAATACCGAGAAGTGCTAAATGGCTGAACATAGGCATATACGGCTAGCTAGGCGGTGGTCAACATTACACATGGACCTACTTTTCGTTTTGTTAGTTACTTCCGATTATTAAGTTACGTTCCAAATTATTATAATTACAATAAAATTATGTACCTATGCACTCGACGTATTCATTGGTAGCACAGGGTGAACCACAGGGTTCCACATTTCCACATTTTTATTATCTCTGACGTAAAATATTGCGTCCGCGACGAGGCCAAATCTTATGAAATTAAATCATTTGCAGAAAAACAAAGGCATAGAATTGAATGGAAAAAAATTACCTGAAGAGGATTCGAACCGCCAACTTCTTGCATAGAAGTCAAACGCAGTATCACTCAGCCAAGCTCACAGTGATTCTGGAGCGCAGATATAAATAATAATATGTAGATGGTATCGCACGCCTAAGCCAAGTTGTTTGCAGAACTTGGGGCCTAATTGTTGAGAAGCAAAGTTAGGCCTAGGCCCCTCTTGATCATCCTTGAGGAGCCCTAGGCCAGGTTTATCATTTTCTCTATGGGTTTAGCCTAAGCCATGTTTATGTTTTTTAAGTCCTACTTTCGCTTGTAAGGCAGTGCGGCGGTCGAAGGCTAAAAAGACGCATATTTCAGCTTTGACCCATACAGGCGGTACTACCGCGCCAAACCAAAATGAAATCGTCGGCTACTTCATCACCCACTAGAAAAATGACGTTGTGGTCTCGAAATGCATGTACGTCATAGATTTACGACGCCATCTTGGATGCGCGGCGTCGATCGCACTTTGCGTTATAAACCATATTGTACATTCTGCAATTTTTGCAATAGAAAAATGAAATGTAGTGCGTTGTATTCCCAAGACATGGGCGTACATTGTGTTACAATTTATTTTGGATTGCAATAATAACTCAAGGTGAAAAATCAGCATGGCGGGAAAATTTTACATTTTCAGATTTACACTAAAATGTTCTATATTTTTTTACGGTTAAACCATCAACATTTTCTTAAAGGGGCTAGAAACCCCAAAAATTATTTTTTACCACGTGATCTTTAGCACAATACTTCACTTAAATGACCGTTTAAAAAATTATATCTTGTAACTGTGATTTAACACGAATTTTTTAATTTTTTTGATACAGAAATTGGCGAAAATTGGTGTTTTGGAAAATTTCCTAAATCCACTTTAACCTCCTTCTTTTTTGGTCCACATAGATACTAGAGTGTAGTACCAATCTAAAATGCCCCTTTATGACATCGTCTCTTGAAACTGTGCCCAAATATACCCTCAAACACGCAAAAATATGCATTCCAAACCACACCCCATCTTGGTAATCAGCATATTTTGACCAAACTACTTGCCCAAATTACAAAGCAAAATATAGAGAATTTACAGAAAAGGCTGTCGAGTACGTCAATAATGGCCAATATGTTTTTGGGTCAAAATCCTCCAAGGTCACGGGGCATAAAGATCGTCCCCATGTTATTTCTTATGGGAGATTTTCGCCGATGGATTGTTATACAGATCCTGGCCAAAAGACACGTGGAATCTTGACCTGGTCGAGTTTTCTCTTCCGATCCTGTTATAGTCCTTCATTTACCAGACAAGATATGGGTTAACCACTCTCCGGAAAGCGGGCAAGTAGCAACATATGTCATTCAATTCACAAAACCCCAAGGAAGAATAGTTCACTTGTTTGCTAATGATCTAGAATCAGCGTTTTGACGTCGCGACGCTTTAAAGATGGCCGACGCGGTTTTTTTATGCACGCGCATCGGAAGAAGAAACGGCATGTATCTAAAAATCTGTTTGTCCGATTTGGCTGAAATTAATTATTTTCTCTTCACAATTTATTGTGAGTGTGTTTGTACAATAAAACTTTTAATTTTGTTATTTTCAGAATAAAATTGTCAGTGTGCCTGTGCAATATAACCTTGATATTCAAAGCATTATATACGTGTTTATATACAATATGTATATCAAAATCATAGTATGATTTTGATTTTTTTGAAAATATATTATATTTTTTCACTTTGTAGTCTTTCGATTGGTACCAGAGGTATAAATTCACAGAATTATTTTTTTGAATGTATATTATAAATACTTTAATATGTTGTTAACAACATGGCTATCTTGAAATTTCATTAAAAAAATTATTTTATATATTTTGTAAAATTTAAATAATACGGTGTTCTTTCTAGAATTGCCGCCTAGCTGCGTTGGCATATGCCAACCTATGGGTAAATTACTCACTTGGGCTAGACTTTTGTGGAAATATCTTCACAATAACAAAAGTAAATTCAAATAAATAGTATTTTATATATTTTAATAAATATTAGCCAATATATATCATTATTTAAAATTTTAGGCTGGTTAGTATCAACTCTCTAGGTTTCTAGGGGTGGTTATTACGCATAACGTTAAGATTTAGGTGCTGGTGCATTGCGCGGTTGAGCATTCTTAATAATTGTTGTCAGGGGGAGACGCTTGGTGCCGTGTTTTGTTTTTTTTATCCAGATTATGTATTGATACAGATATATTGGATGAGCGAAGCAAAGACTTCAATTTCACAGACCACCCAAAAAAAAAGCTCTTTTTTCTGTTTGCTTGCGCTTTACCGGGCAATCGGCATAATATGCGATCTTGATGACAATTGGAAGAAACCTTCGAAATCTCTTAACTTAACCCTGCCACGTTTTCGGTTACAGCCGAAGAAATATTTCTCATGAATATTGTACTTTTACGATTTTTTCGATTATTAATGCGATATTTTCGTGATATTTGGCCCACGGCAGGGCAAACGGCTACTCCGATCTTGATGAAACTTCATAGGAAAGTTTAAAATCATTAAAGTTAGATATGTTATGATTTTGAGGACATTTGAAGAAATATTTTTCGTAGAAATCGTACTTTTACGATTTCCCCCACGATTTTAAATACAATATTTTCGTGTTATTTGGGCCGATTCTGACCAAACGGGTGGGGCTCCAAAGTTCATATTTTACATTTACATTAAGATTAGGGTGATTTAGTGCCTTTTGAAAGAAAAGGTTGAAAAAGAAGTTCAAAATTCATAGAATTAAAGGTTTTAATATTATTATTATTATTATTATTATTTATTTTTCTGTTCAACATTACATTTACATGGATGTGTTACAGAAAGGGGACAAGAAACGAGCCGCAGCGACCCATACAGTAGATGTCTTGTCCCCTGGCCTTAATTCTAATTTATTTTTCTAGTGAGTGATGATGATCGATGAGAACATTAATTAATGAATAAGTGAATGAAAACCTTTTACAGATGTATAACAAAGTAATATCAAGTAACTATAGAAACTTGACAATAATCACCTATACTTACAAGAAGCAAGACTTTGGGCCTCGAGATATTTTACATTTTATTGTTAATTAGTATTACCATAGCAATTAATAATCCTTTATAATAATTATCCCAATTTAACAAAAATGATTTTGCAATGGGACTTGAAAAAGATAAAGAGATCCCACGTTTACTAAAAAATTACAAAAAGCTCATCGATCAACGCGACTAGAAAAAGCGTTCGCGAAGCGGCCAAGTTATCATCACTGATTGAAGTTGTATCTCGTTATCTTTCATTTTTTCTTTGGTGGATGATGATGAAAATTTTGTGCCAAAAGAACGCAAGAGAAAAGTGTGTGTGTGTGCAACACAAAAGTGCTGTCACAAAATTCATATGAATTGTGGGAAACTATTCTGCATCCAGCTCAAGTAAGGAATTGGCAGATTATTCTAGAAATCGCAAAGGAAGTCCCAGAGGGATCGAGCTATACCAAAAGATATATTTTTTAATTGTAATTGCCGTGCGGTCTTTACAAGTAAATCTAAACTTGCAGCATTTGCGAGTGAAGTAGAAAACCCTGAAGGTTGTTTGGCATCTGACAGTGTAGTTGCTAAGATACCTAAGAGTTTTTCAGACAGTAGTTCCTCATTACAGCCTACATTGTGCATATTTTGTGACAATCTTCATAATAAAAATAAAAAAAGTTTGCACAAATGTCATTAGTATCCCAAAACTGTAAACTTGATACGGGATTAGTGCTTTGTCATCCTCTTGGCCATTACCATGGGCACTCGCAGCAGCTGATGGGACCTCCAGGGAAACGGCAAAATATAGTATGATAAAAGTATTGCACAAAGAAGCAATCACACTTGAAAATAGGGATATCCAACTATCTAAAGCATACTTAATTGATGTGATGAGCTTGGTACAGACAATCTTTGATAATGTAAAAACGTTTGACGATGTATCGAAACGTTTGTTATCTCGGGTGTTAAAAGACTCTGGGAATGCACAAAGAGTTGACATGGTTTTTGACGTATATTCCGACATCTCTATAAAACATGTGGAGAGAAATAGAAGAACATCTACATCATCATACAATCGATATCACAAAATCACAGGAGGTCATGCGATAAGAAACTGGAGGAACTTTCTTAATGCTGGTGACAATAATAATACTGTCATTTAATTCTTATTTACCAAATGGAGGAAACGAGAGTACTACATGCCGATGTTGGGTGAAAAGGATCTTTTTGTAACAAGTGGCAGCAAATGCTATCGTCTAAACTCACAAGATGCTAAGGAATTTCATGATCTGGAGTCAACACAGGAAGAAGTTGACACACGGTTACTTCTTCACGCCAAACATGCGGCAGAAGCTGGATTTTCCATGTCATGATAAATTGTGATGACACGGACGTGGCAGTTTTAATTCTTTACCATGTTAACAAAATAAAATGGGGTAACCAGATTGTGAATAAATAATGAAATCAGGAAATTGCAACAATCTAAAATTTGTTAACATGACCGACTTGAATAAAACACTTGGAACTTAAGTTTGTGTTAGCCTTCTCGGAATGCAAGCCATTACTGGTTGCCATAGACTACTAAGTGCGTTCGCTGGCAAGGGAAAGACTTCTGCTACTAAACTTATTAGTCGATCAATCTCGGCATCAAACAGTATGGCACGGCTAGGGCTGGACTTTAAATTACAACCCGGAACAATGCAAGAAAAGGGAGGTTTTGTGTGTCAACTGTACGAAGAAAGAATATTGCAGATATAAACATACTAAGATACTAAATTTTTTCTGCAAAGAAGGGTCACATAGAATCCCAAAGTCTTCCACCATGTCACAACACGCTTTATGAGCACATAAAAAAAGCGAACTATCAAGCAGGTTTTTGGCATTGAGCACTTGAACAGAACCCAACTATCTCTCCTCCAGAAGATCTCTTTACTTTTTTAAGTTCCATTGCAAAATCATTTTTGTTAAATATGGATAATTTTTATAACGTATTATTAATTGATATGGTAACACTAATTAACAATATAATGTAAAATATTTCGAGGCCCAAAGACTTGCTTCTTGTAAGTATAGGTGATTATTGTCAAGTTTCTATAGTTACTTGATATTACTTTGTTATACACCTTTAAAAGGCTTATATTAAAACCTTTTTTTCTATTAATTTTGACCTTCTTTTTCAACTTTTTCTTTCAAAAGGCACTATATCACCCTAATCTTAATTTATGTGTAAAATATGAACTTTAAAGCCCCATCCGTTTGGTCAGAATCGGCCCAAATAACATGAAAATATTGTATTTAAAATCGTGGGGGAAATCGTAAAAGTACGATTTCTACGAAAAATATTTCTTCAAATGTCCCCAAAATCATAACATATCTAACTTTAATGATTTCAAACTTTCCTATGAAGTTTCATCAAGATCGGAGTAGCCGTTTGCCCTGCCGTGGGCCAAATATCACGAAAATATCGCATTAATAATCGAAAAAATCGTAAAAGTATAATATTCATGAGAAATATTTCTTCGGCTGTAACCGAAAACGTGGCAGGGTTAAGTTAAGAGATTTCGAAGGTTTCCTCCAATTGTCATCAAGATTGCATATTATGCCGATTGCCCGGTAAAGCGCAAACAAACAGAAAAAAAAGCTTATTTTTTGGGTGGTCTGTGAAATTGAAGTCTTTGCTTCGCTCGTCCAATATATCTGTATCAATACATTATCTGGATAAAAAAAAAAAGCACGGCACCAAGCGTCTCCCCCTCCCAACAATTATAAAGAATGCTCAACCGCGCAATGCACCACCACCTTAATCTTAACGTTATGCGTAATAACAACCCCTAGAAACCTAGAGAGTTGATACTAACCAGCCTAAAATTTTAAATAATGATATATATTGGCTAATATTTATTAAAATATATAATATACTATTTATTTGTATTTCCTTTTGTTATTGTGAAGATATTTCCACAAAAGTCTAGCCCAAGTGAGTAATTTACCCATAGGTTGGCATGCGCCAACGCAGCTAGGAGGCAATCCTAGAAAGAACACCGTATTATTTAATTTTTTAAAAATATATAAAATAATTTTTTAAATGAAATTTCAAGATAGCCATGTTGTTAACAACATGATAAAGTATTTATAATGTACATTCAAAAAAATTATTCTGTGAATTTATACCTCTGGTACCAATCGAAAAGACTACAAAGTGAAAAAAATGTATGATTTTGATGTACATATTGTATTTAAATACTTTCATAATGCTTTGAATATCAAAGTTTTATTGTACAAACACACTCACAATTAAATTGTGAAGAGAAAAAAATTAATTTCAGCCAAATCGGACTAACAGATTTTTAGATATATGCCGTTTCTTCTTCCGATGCGCGTGCATAAAAAAACGACGTCGGCCATCTTTAAAGCGTCGCGACGCTAAAACGCTGAATCTAGATCATTAGCAACAAGTGAAATATTCTTCCTTGGGGTTTTGTGAATTGAATGACATATGTTGCTACTTGTCCGCTTTCCGGAGAGTGGTTTTCACTCTAGATGAAGGACTATTAGTGTATACCTTTAGGATAAAAATAATCTTGGGTAGACATTCGTCATTTCTAGCAAAATATTTTTACGACGCCATCTTGTTTAAGGCATTTGCATATTGTACACGCTTTTGATTTTCGTTCATTTTCTATTATTATGACAGTTGTAAAAAACCAAACGTGTTATTTGGATTTTTCATAAAATTTATTATTTATTGATATTAGTTTTTTCACCCTGGGACTATTATGAGATTATTTATAGGAAATTAGGTATATTTTATTAGTCCTTCATCTAAATACTCTATACAATATTTAGGTGCGTTTGATGATGGACGAATAAATGTTTGCATATTTATAAAGAATGTTAGTGTGATATTATTGAGATGTAGAGCTGTCTTAGATTTGTCCTATGACACTTATGGCAGCCATTTTACAAATGGTCGCCGAATATATTGTATAGACATTTATGATAGAAAATAATTGATTAAATACTTCTAGGCCTTGTTTTCGATCATTTAAAAAACGAATTTCTATTACGACCATAAAAATAAAATACAGTGACATCAATGACGGCCATTTTAGAAGATGGCCGCCAAATATATTTAGGTGCCCGTTAGTGCGCCTCAGCCAAGCAACGGTGCGCTTACACACTCATGCACATTATGCTCCAAGCCGAGTTGGAGTGTTTTCGAGGTGTCACTCAGTCATCATGATAAGTGTTATGAACCCTAAAACACATAGTCGAGGTGATGTAGGTACCTGAAAACACATGCCAATTTTGATTGGGGGACGATTATTCCTTAATTTTATGTTTTAATTATTGAACACGTTAGTTACTTCTTCATTTAATATTACTATACTACTGTCTTATTCGTCAGTTTCAATTGGTCAGTGATTCTGACCAATCGGGTGGAGCTACAACGTTCATATTTTACTTGACGATTATGGCTATGTAGTGCCTTTTGAAAGAAAGATTTAAACAATTTAGCTGAGAAGTATTGTAATAAAGGTTGAAATATAAGCTTTTTTCATATATAATTGTTTGTAATAAACAAGTCACTATAGAAACTTGACAGTAATCTCCTACAATGCGTACAACGGTCCAAAACGCAAGTCTTTTTGTTAGGTAACGAGATATTTTACATTCCATTGTTTATAGGTATTACAATAGTTGTTAGTACTACTTTATTAGAATTATTCTATTTTAACAAAAATTAAATCCAATTGAACTTGAAAAGGTAATGAGATCCTATCGTATACAAAAACTTTAATTTTTTTGTAGGATGACCGCTGTAGGGTATACACATCAGTTTTATCGAGTGATTAACTATAGGTATATTGCAAATAGGACAATTGTGAAGGGATGTCCGAGGCTTATTTAAGAGGACTCAATCCCTTGCATTTGCATTAACGACTGAGGAAAACCTCGTAAAAAACCTTCAGTCAAGATTGCCGGTCTCGGCGGGATTTGAACCCGGGACCTCCCGAATCAGAGTCGAGCGCTTACCGCTCGAGCCAAAACTGTCAGTACAAAAACTTTGGAAATATAATGCCAAACCGTATACACTCAAAAGCAGAGATCTAAAAGAAGGGCCAAGCTCATGTACCTTTTTACATTTGAACATTCTTAATTCATAAACGTACACTGCCCCGAAGCTACACCCTTAAAAATCTTGTCAATAAATAATTAGCAGTTTTTTTAGGGGTATTCACCCGCTAAACTAAAAAAATATATTTCATTCAGGCAAGCTAGTTATGAATTTAGAAATTAACAGAATTTTTTTTAGGTCCACCATTGATTTCCAAAAATTGACAAACTTGGTATTTTTCGAGCTAGGTCCCATCGGCAAAAATTTCCCATAAGAAATAACATGGGGTCGATGTTTATGACCCGTGACCTTGGACGATTATGATCCAAACAAATTTTGGCCGTTATTGACGTACTCTACAGCCTTTTCTGTAAATACTCTATATTTTGTTTTGTAATTTGGACTAGTGGTTCGGTCAAAATATGCTGATTACCAAGAAGGGGTGTGATTTTTGAATGCATATTTTTGCGTGTTTTAGTGTATTATTTGTACCTATTTTCAAGGCACGATGTTTTACTGGCCATTTTAGATTGGTATGATGCTCTAGTATCTATGTTGAATAAAAAAAATTAAGAAATTTCCAAAAACGCAAATTTTCGCTAATTTCTAGATCAAAATAATTGAAAAATTCGTATAAAATCACAGTTGCAAGATATAATTTTTTAAACGGTCATTTTACTTTAGTATTTTGCTATAGGCTACTAGCAACTACGTCACAAATCGAGAATGAGGGGTATTCTCCGCTTAGAGCCCAACTGATGGACAAGCAACCCTCGTTCCGCAGTGGACGCCTGCTGAACGTCGCACAACTGATCACGCTCCAAACGTTTACCCTATTCACTATTGGAAAAAAACTAATATTTAGCAAATAAATCATTCCTTCTAATAGCGATTATCTTGAATTTTTAGACAGACGTTAACATCAAACAACTTTAATTGACAAAAACATAGTGATCGGATTTTGACAAGACCTCTTTCAAAAAATTCATCGGAATGTTAAGACAAGAAATAAACAAACTTTCTAGATAGAAAGTGCACAGAACGAAAATTTACAGCATAGGGTACTATGCATAGTATGTGTTTCTATCTAAAATACGCGCTTTTGACGTGCGGATGAGCCGTGAAAAACTGCACGCTATGCTGTAAAATTTCGTTCAGTGCTTTTTCAATCGAGAAAGTTAACTTATTTCTTGTCTAATTAGTTGGATGCATATTTAGAGAGAATTCTTGTTAAAATCAAATCAGTAGTTTTTTGTCAATTGAAGTTGAGATTATTTTGTAATTTATAATGCGTAAATTGTTTTAACAAGCTAACGGTTCTGTTAAAAAATTCGAAATAATCGCCATTAGGAGAAATTATATGTTTGCTAAATATTATTTCTCTTAAACTTTGTCCAAATAATGAATAGGTTAAAAGTTACAGCGTGATCTTTGTCGAGCCGTTCACCAGGCGTCAACTTGCGAAATAAGAAACCTTGTCCATCAGTTCGATTCGCGGCAACTTGCCGTCGAGCTGTGACGTCACGTGAGGGTTCCCTATAGATTATGTGATAAATAATATTTTTTTGGGGGTAAAAGCCCCTTTAATCTTCACGAGACATTAATGTAACCTCACGATCGTAAGAACTCACACTAATTTGTACAACGCTTTGGAGAAAATTTTAAATATCATATTATGCGAATCCAAAAATGCACGAAACCCACTGCGTCCAGGCCACCTCTGTATGTCCGTCGTTAGGCTTTCTCTCGATCGCTTTTAATTTATGTTTCTTCTGAGATGTGTCCTCTGATTTTGAACCTTTCTTGTCCCCCATCTTCTCAATAGGCTTTAATTAAGATAATTGACATAATTATTTTGTCTCGGATTAGACATAAAAATGTTGGCCCATTCTGATGGTCAGTTATGTTTACGTCACTATTTTTATTTTATCCCTCAGTCATGTCCCATCATTTTTCCGCCGGATGCCCTGTGAGCTCTGTACTTGTCATTCTCGCCTTCTCGGGCACTCGCTCGTCGAGAACTCGCTCTCATCTGAATGAAGCACACTTATACAGTGAAGCTAGTACATATATATCATTTTATAAAACTACCGGTACTGCAACATCATTGTAATGTACGCTCTCGACGCCGACGCCTTCCACGCCCGCACGTCCACCTGAGTGGTCTCCCACTCTCCAGTGCAGCACAGTCGGTAAGTGATTCAGTTTATTTCAGGTCAGTTTCCCTGTCTTTACCTTCATTCTCCCAAACATACAGTCAACTACCCTCTACCTCGCAGCAATTCCCATCACCTAGTTGGTTTGTGGCCTCCGCTCGCCAACTATTGTAAACCACAAGGTCACAACCTTTATACGTTTTATCATTTTAATTAGACACATTACATTTTACTTTTTAACCATGTGTTATTCATGTGGAAGAAGTTTCTTTTATCTAACTCCTGTTAACAAGTTCTAGTGTTTTATAAACGAAATTATTAGTATTATAAAAATAATAATAATGATTAAGTAGTATTTTATTGGATGAGCGAAGCGAAGACTTCAATTTCACTGACCCCCAAAAAATTAGCTCGGGTGTTTTTTGTTTGTTTGTTTTTTTTTTTTTTTCTGTTTGTTCGCTCTCTACTGGACAAACGGCATATGCGATCTTGATGAAAATTGGAGGGGACCTTCGAAATCTCTGAACTTAGACCTGCCACGTTTTTTTGAGTATAATCGAAGAAATATTTCTCATAAATATCGTACTTTTACGATTTTTTTCGATTTTAGTGCGATATTTTCGTGACATTTGGGCTGATTCTGACCAAACGGGTGGGGCTTCAAAATTCATATTTTACATGGACATTTAGGATATGGTGATGTGTGGCCTTTTAAAATAAAAAGTTGAAAAAGTTAGCCAGAATCCATAGAATAAAGGTTTTAATATGAGTTTTTTGAAGTATAATATAATAAAAATTTAAAAGTAACAATAGAAACTTGACAACAATCATCTACAATGCGTTCAAAAAGCACTTTAAAAAAATAAAGAGATCCCACGCAAACTAAAAACTTACAAAAAAGCTCATCCATCAACGCGACTAAAAAAAGCGTTCGCGAAGCGGCCTAGTAATTAGTAATAATAATAATAAAATAGGTATTATTCAAATTGTAAAGCATTGTTTTACTACCGTTTTCCACTGGGTACGCGGTCTGTTACAAGATAGCGGGACGTGGAAAAATACACCGCAATCACCAGTGCTGAAAATGTGTTTTTACGTACAAAAAATTGTTACTTTTATCGTGGTTTAAAAATGAAATTTAAATCACTATTCTGGCCGTCTCTGTTTGGCTAACTGACGGATTTCAAGACGTTGAGATGTAAGTTTATGAGTTCCTCTACAAACAAAACGATCATCAATGCTAATACGACAAATAGATTCATCAAACTATTCCAACAGCTCAACTCAGGCAAACAAATCTTGACGATAGCGTACAAAAACCACGCAACTAAAACAATTTCCGGAAGTTTTGTTGTTGACGTTTGCACCGTAAAAGCAATTTATCTCCAATGCTCGATTAGAAAGTTGGGCTTGTTTGATCGATCACTCATTATACTTTGCTGTCATCAACGCACAGTGAAACCCCATTATTGTCTCCTTCCTCTCGTAGTCTACGAGCTGCCGACGACACGACCTTACCGGGGGGCCCCGGGGGAGACGATGTTTGATGCCCAAAATATGCTCCCAAGTCAAAATATAGTGAATGGCTTGGGAATGGGAAACCAGGCTGATTTAGATAATCAAAACTATTTTTTTTCTGATCGGTCACACGGCTAATATCGCCACTACAAAATAATTTCCAACTTCAACTCGCCTAAGCACACCATTCAATGTAGGTAGTTGTGTTTTTGTGACATAAATTTTCAACTGTTTTTCTAGAAGCTGACTGAGAGAAAAAAGATTTTTCAAATAATTGCCTTTCATACGATTTTTTTCGTTTTGCGGTACACATCGGTACAAAATACCGACAAACGAAAAAATTCGCAGGAAAGACAACCATTTTTTCTTTCAATCAGCCTCTAGAAAAACAGTTGAAAATTAATGTCACAAAAACACAACAACCTTACTAACTAATGGCGTTTTCCATTGGCATGCACTCGGCGAGTGCAGAGATGTCATTGTTGTCAACCTCCACTCAAATAACATTACTAGGAAAACGCTTAAGTCCCGCCGCGTTGTTGGATGAGCGTAATTGGTGCATTGAGCTGCCATGTGATATGCAGATTTTCTGTTGTTCTGTGAAAAAATCATTACTAAGTCCAAGATTTTTTTTTTAATTAATTTAAATTAAATAAAAAATTAACTTCAATTTTTTAATTATTCGTAATTTAAAAAAAAAAAAAATCGTAAAATTGTGATTTTGATAAGAAATAATTATTCGATTGCGCTCAAATTTAACATGAACATATTAATTTATAAAATTAGGGTTCTGTAAAAAAATCATTACAATAGGATAAAGCATGTAGGTGTTATAAGTCAAAGAATTGTTTTAAAAAAGAAAAAACCCGTAAAATTTTGATTTTCATAAAAAAAAAATTATCGATTTCGCTCAAATTTCACACGAATATCTCAATTCATAAAATTAAGGTTCTGTGAAAAAATCGTTAAAATCGGATAAAGCATAATATACGTGCTACAAGTCGAAGAATTTTTTTTAAATCGAAAAAAATCGTAAAATTACGATTTGTATGAGAAATAATTTTCCGATTGCGCTAAAAAACGTGGCAGTTCTAAGTTCAGAGATTTCGAAGGTATCTAGAAAATTTCATCGCAATTTTAGTATCGGTTTAGCCGGAATCGTGTTAACAAACACACAAAAATACAAAAAAAAGAAAGAAAAAAAAAACATTCCGGATTTTTTTCTCCAGTGTAGTGAAACAGAATCTTCGCTTCGCTCGCTACGCTCGCTACGCTCATCCAACAAAACTGAACAAATGAAAAGACAAGTGGCAATCCAGTGCGCACTAGGGCGCACTAGTGCAACCTGAGTGCGGCCAATGGTAAACGCCATTACTAACTAACTGCCTTGTTTTGTCTTTCATATTATTTGTTATTGTCTTGTTTGTTTACTTTATGTTTTTAATTTGAATGTCGTTACCTTGATAATGGGCAGGGATTTATGCCCAAAACGTTGGTAATTAAACTTATTATAACTCGGAAACTCGAAATAATTCATTAGTTTTTTTTATCATATATATGTTTTGTCTTAAGCTTTTGTGATTCATGGATTAATGTTTTAATTATCTTAACGGTAAATATCACGCACAGCAAGTCGAAGGAACATGTTCCTAAAACGGAAGAAAACGCCCCTCGCCGTTCTGACGTACTCCTAATGATAAATATGTCCCCGCCATATTGATGTGATAAACTCCTAAAGAGAATCTAGTAACTTTACAGCAAACACCAGCGATGCTTACAAACTAACGTTGTGGGCTACTCACTCTACAGTCTACATCCATGTTCCAACGCTCCTTCACACACACAGCGATAAAATTATACAACTTGAACTCTCTTCCAAATTCACTAATCAAGGAATCTACGAACTGGATCAAACGAGACGTTGAAATTGTTTATTAATTTCATCGCAGAAATAAAATAAAATAACTCTTGAGTCAAACTAGCACCTAGCACAGATGTTAATAAACTAGGAAAACGCTAAAGTCCCGTCGCGTTGTTGAGCGAGCACCGGTACGTGCAACACGATCCGAGTACGACATTCCCATAATGTTACATACCAATAAGTCTTTAAGGTCTTGACCGATTTAGCTGAAAATTTGTAAAATATGAGAGAATGGATAAAATCCACCGCCATCTAGAGGACCTTGACATCATTTCTTTGGGAAAACTTTTTTAACTCTTTGATAACAAATAATACACTGCTTCCTCGATAGTATTTTGTTTACTTCTAGGTGGAAGTGCATAGTGAGACTTTTCGTTGCCATGGTAACGTTACTTTTGTTAAAATGTAATTTCTATCTACACTTCTTAAGGTCTTGACCGATTAAGCTGAAAATTTGTAAAATAGGAGATAATGTTGTACTTATTGACCCTGCAAAATTTCATAACGATCGGAACATTTTTTTTTTTTTTTTTTTTTTAATTTTTATAACCAACGATCGGATTTTGTTCAAAAACTATACAGCAACCCGCAAAGGTGATATGTACATGTGTGCAAAATTTCAGGTCGATCAGAGAAACGGTGCGACCTGTACCGACGCAGTAACAGAAAAAAAAAACAGACACAGACATTCGAGCCATAAGAGTCAAGTGGAGACGCTCGCTACGCTCGCTCAATCACTAATCGAATCATCTTTCCATGAAAATGTTTCTGATTCAAGCCCTAGTTAGTTACATATGTTGTTGTTCTTAGGTAATTTCTCTGTATTAGAAGGGGCTTCACCGTTCACGCTGCTCGTTAGTCCTCTCTTGCCGATGTTATTAGTCTTACACATACTCTCGCAAGAAGATTTGACTGATGAACGGTTAGAGATTGTGCGTTATACTGTGCACAAGGCTCTTTTAGATCTATTTTAGTATGCCATTTAGAAGTTGATTTAAATAATGTTTTCTAAAACTAGGAAACGCTCAGTTGGACGCGTTAATAAGCGAGCACGTGCTATAGCTAGACCCACATTGCACATTTTTTTAAATTTTAAAATTTGCGACGTTCGCTGTCCACAGGGCCATGTTTCCAATATTATTTATTATTGCCAAGGTATTTGGGTAAACCCGTGTGTAATCCTTTACTTTGTGGATAAAATCCACCGCCATCTAGAGGACCTTGACTCCTTGGGAAAACTATTTAAACTCTTTGTTGACAAATAATAGACTGCTTCCTCGAATGTATTTTGATTACTTTTAGGTGGCAGTGCATTAGAAACTTCGCGCGTCTTTTCGTTGCCATGGCAACGTTACTTTTGTTATAATGTAATTTCCATCTACACTACTTATCGGATCAAAATAAAATTAACATATTCGTGACCGGACGGACATTCTAAACGATTTGGCTATCTCAGATTTTGTCGCCGTTTAGTTTGAAAAAAAAAAACTTTCGATTAACTTTAATGTAACTTTTTAACTTTTTGAACGATTTTGCCACAAAACTAATGGCATTCAATCGAGAACGAAGTTTGCGGATGGTCAAAATTTCAACTCGATCCGAGCCTCCGTTCGAACGTTATGGCGAGACATACAAACAAAAACAAAAACAAAAAAAACAAAAACAAAAAACAAAAAAAACAAAACCAGTGACTAATTTTTCCGGCAGAGTCAAATGGAAACGCTCGCTTTGCTCGCTTAAAAAATCTCCAAATATACGCAACGTATCTCAAACTTGAAATTTTGTAAAAATCCGCATAAAAACGTAT
Organism: Sweltsa coloradensis; assembly: GCA_024449915.1. Taxonomy (NCBI): domain Eukaryota; kingdom Metazoa; phylum Arthropoda; class Insecta; order Plecoptera; family Chloroperlidae; genus Sweltsa; species Sweltsa coloradensis. Next base: position 171,037 of record JAMZAV010000874.1, read on the forward strand.
CTGAATGTACTGAAAATTAAATAGCATACTAGCATAGACGTAACTTTCCTTTACAATCCAGTGTTTACTTAAACTAGGAAACGCTCAGTTGGACGCGTTGATAAGCGAGCACGTGCTATAGCTAGACCCACATTGCACATTTTTTTAAATTTTAAAATTTGCGACGTTCGCTGTCCACAGGGCCATGTTTCCAATATTATTTATTATTGCCAAGGTATTTGGGTAAACCCGTGTGTAAACCTTTACTTTGTGAATAAAATCCACCGCCATCTAGAGGACCTTGACTCCTTGGGAAAACTATTTAAACTCTTTGTTGACAAATAATAGACTGCTTCCTCGAAAGTATTTGATTACTTCTAGGTGGCAGTGCATTAGAAACTTCGCGCGTCTTTTCGTTGCCATGGCAACGTTACTTTTGTTATAATGTAATTTCCATCTACACTACTTATCGGATCAAAATAAAATTAACATATTCGTGACCGGACGGACATTCTAAATGATTTGGCTATCTCAGATTTTGTCCCCGTTAAGTTTTACAAAAAAACTTTCGATTAACTTTAATGTAACTTTTTAACTTTTTGAACGATTTTGCCACAAAACTAATGGCATTCAATCGAGAACGAAGCTTGCGGATGGTCAAAATTTCAACTCGATCCGAGCCTCCGTTCGAACGTTATGGCGAGACATACAAACAAACAAAAAAAAACAAACAAACAAAAAAAAAAACAAAACCAGTGACTAATTTTTCCGGCAGAGTCAAATGGAAACGCTCGCTTCGCTCGCTTAATCATCTGACTCGATTAAAGTTTGGCAATCAGACCTTAATCCGTGAGCAATATATTTGTGCCCAAAAACCTTTCAAGTTTCTATCACAACTTTTATTTTAAATTGCTGTTGAAAACTTAAGGCTACTGTGGGGCCATAAAAAATATAGCAAAATTTTATCTATTGATTTGTCTGTGTCTCTATATGTACGTACTAGATAAGTGAGTATTAACTGATATGGTACAATTCAGTAACCAAGGAGGCCTAAAATGAAACAAATAAATCGTATGGAAACTGTAGATGAACTGATGTAACAATAAGATATATGCCGAGAGTAAAGTCTGCTAGCTTCTGGGTCGTAATCGGGAAACTTTCCACTTCCCTTTGACTACCTCCTCGACGGCGACGACAATGACAACACGGACGGATGATGACACAGACCGAGACGACCACGACGTGGGGGAACTTCTGCCCTTCCCATATGCTTGTGGCTGGTTCTGACCAGCACAGGCCTGTCCACCCCTTGTCCCCCCGCGTCATCCCTTACGTCCCTCCCTTCGTCTCAATTAGCCAAGTTGCATAAATATGAGACGTTAAGCAATATCCAATCAATCAATCAATCTTTTGAGTCTGCGCCAAACTGCGCTCTGCTAACGATACTTTCACAGCACCTCTGGTTGTCGTTTCGCGGGAAGGCAGATTTAAATTTCCCTCGTTAAATTTTGACAATAATATGAACCGAGATCTCAAAAAGATGTTTATTATTCTTTTTTTTAGATGTCGTGTTTTATATTCAAGTTCTGGAATGAAGGCTCTCTGCCTTGAGTTCAATTTCAGCCGTCCGCGGTGACAAATATGATTAGGACACTGGTCCGAAACCTATGGCTCTATGAAGACGTGGCCTCTTAAAGGCTATTCGACCGCGTTTTTCTATTTTTCCAAAATATGCTGCCTAGTCAAAACATAGTTAATGGCTTTAAAACCAGGCTATTTTAGAAAATCAAAATATTTTTTTCAAATTTTTTCTGATCCGGTACACGGCCAATATAGCCACCTCAAAATAATTTCCAACTTCAATTCGCCAACGCACACCATTCAACGTAGGGTGTTGTGTTTTTGTGACACTAATTTTCAACTGTTTTTCTATGGACTGACTGAGAGAAAACTGATTTATTTAATCAATTGTCTTTCCTGCGATTTTTTTGTTTGGCGGTACAAATCGGTAAAAAATACCGCCAAACGAAAAAATTCGAAGGAAAGACAATTTTTAAAATAAATCTGTTTTCTCTCAGTCAGTCCATAGAAAACCAGTTGAAAATTAATGTAACAAAAACACAACACCCTACGTTGAATAATAGTGTGCCCTGGCGAATTGAAGTTGGAAATTATTTTGAGGTGGCTATATTGGCCGTGTACCGGATCAGAAAAATTGGAAAAAAATATTTTTGATTTTCTAAAATAGCCAGGTTTCAAAGCCATTCACTATATTTTGACTTGGTAGCATATTTTGGAAAATAGAAAAACGCGGTCGAATTCGCCTTGTACTCGTCCTTCATCGTCATCTGTCACCACTCATCGTCTCGAATAGCCTTAGTGCATTAATATGTGGCGTAAACCAACAAAGATCATCATATTTGAGAGTTCAGATGATATGATACAGTGATATTAATCCCTCCCACTTCTCACTGCTCACAACCCTCGACTGATAAGTCGATATCTGCACGTCTCAAGTAAACATTTTACTAATCATGCGTCCAAACTGTCTTCGTTAGCTTGGCTTCTAATAATCTTTTAAGCACACATCTCGCATACGCATCTTCGAACTGTGTCTCCACTGAGGATATTTGAAATTTCCTTTAATTATTTGTGTAAATAATATTATTTCCTCCGTATTGTCGTCATGTTGATTACATTGCAAGCCATTGTGTCAATTTCGAAGGGCGTCTATTTGACTGGAACTAATATCCTGATGTTACAGTCCACGAAGATGTAATTATCGGAACGTGGCAGTTTATTGTGTGCATTGACCAATCTCTATTTTACTATTAACATACATACTGCCGTTACCGACCGAACTCACGAGGTATACCGGAGAACAACTAATTTTTTTCTCGCATTAAAAATACCATAATTGTGGGTTAAAGATAGATGCGATGTTTATGTTGTGCACATTTTGAATTAATAATAACAATTTACTACACAATGGTAATGTGTTTTCAACATACTCTTGACCTATCATTGGGAATATCCACCACTCCTCCCCTTTTAATGTTTTAACCTTCTTAATTACTCCAATCTCATTATCTCAAATCATTGGATGAGCGAAGCGAAGACTTCAATTTCACTGACCCCCAAAAAATTTAGCTCCAATGTTTTTTTTTGTTTGTTTGTATTTTTGTCTGTTTTTTTCGCTCTCTACCGGGAAAATGGCATATGCGATCTCGATGAAAATTTGAGGGGACCTTCGAAATCTCTGAACTTAGACCTGCCACGTTTTGAGGTACAATCGAAGAAAAATATCTCATGAATATCGTACTTTTACGATTTTTTTCGATTTTTAGTGCGATATTTTCGTGACATTTGGGCCGATTCTGACCAAACGGGTGGGGCTACAACGTTCATATTTCACATGGACATTAAGTTTATGGTGATGTAGTACCTTGTGAAAGAAAAAGTTGAAAAAGTTAGCCAGAATCCATAGAATAAAGGTTTTTATATGAGTTTTTTTGAGATAATAATAACAATTAACAAGTTACAATAGAAACTTGACAACAATCACCTACAATGCATTCAAAAAGTACTTGCAAAGGAAAAGTGGTCCTACGCAAACTAAAAACTTACAAAAAAGCTCATCCATCAACGCGGCGGGACTTAAGCGTTTTCCTAGTTATTATAACAACTCCTATATAATGTACTTGATCTTCTGGTAGCTATTATACAAAAAAAAAATTGTTATTCTACATTATGTATTGTTCCCTACAATATTTCACCTGTAGTTTTGTTTTATACATTATAAATCAAGCTATAAGCCACTGCGTCACGAAACTGCATAGCTCTTTTAAGCTTGCTTAATCAATATAAAATAGTATGTGTATAATAAATATAGATTTTTTGTTATGAATATTCCTATCTTATGTTTTCTTTTCTGAAATTGATTATTAAATAATAATAAATAGATAAAAATACTGTCGTAACCAAGGTCTTGAACTTTCTTATAAGTATATTATTTACTTATGTGAATTTAAACTTGAATAGTAATCACTAATTGGATGCATGAGCGTAGCGAGCGAAGCGAGTGAAGTGAAGACTTCAATTTCACTGACCCTTAAAATTTAGCTCGTGTGTATGTTTTTTTTTTTTTTTGGATTTTGGTCTGTTTGTTTGCTCTCTACCGGGCAAACGGCATATGCGATCTTGATGGAAATTTGACAGGATCTTCGGAATCTCAGAACTTATACTTGCTACGTTTTTGGGTACAATCGAAGAAATATTTCTCATGAATATCGTACTTTTACGATTTTTTTCGATTTTTAGTGCGATATTTTCGTGACATTTGGGCCGATTCTGACCAAACGGGTGGGGCTACAACGTTCATATTTCACATGGACATTAAGTTTATGGTGATGTAGTACCTTGTGAAAGAAAAAGTTGAAAAAGTTTGCCAGAATCCATAGAATAAAGGTTTTAATATGAGTTTTTTTGAGATAATAATAACAATTAACAAGTAACAATAGAAACTTGACAACAATCACCTACAATGCATTCACAAAGCACTTCCAAAGAAAAAGTGGTCCCACGCAAACTAAAAACTAACAAAAAAGCTCATCCATCAACGCGGCGGGATTTTAGCGTTTTCCTAGTACAATCACCAGTGAACAAATTCAATGGGAAATAGAATTCTTTCAGCTCAACATACATATTTTATATTATCAGAAGTAGTAACTACATAATAATAATAATAATAATAATAATAATAATTTACTACTCATATTATATATATATATATATACTCATATTTATTATTATTTTGTTAATTTGATTAATTTGTCTACAATAATATGTGTACTATACTATGTTTTCACGCTGTTATAATGTAAACTTTTGTTGGGCTTGGGCCTTACCCCGCCTTGTGTATACCAGGACGCAAATGTACCTGAGATTGTTTGAACAATAAAGAACCACTATAATAATAATAATAATAATAATAATAATAATAATAATAATAATAATAATAATAATAATAATAATTTCAAATTTATTTTAATTTTAATTATTATTAATTTTAAGTTTATTTTTAATTTATTTTTATTTTATTTTTTTTAAGCAATTAAAGAAGATTCGACGCGGCGAAATGTCCCGACCAATAAATTGTGTTAATTAATAATAATAATAATAATAATAATAATAATAATAAATAATAATTTAATATAGTGCGACGGTCGTGAGCCCGCAGCCAAACGCACGCGACTGCTTAACGACTAACTCAACCTGTATACTCCTACCAGATTTGGGGGGTTTTCAGCTATCTGCACACGCCGCCCCGAAAGATTTACAATCTTGAAACTCAGTATATGACCTGATATGTGGTCCATGACCTACTAAAAAAAAAAATCAGACCGATCCGATAAGCCGTTCTGTGTTAAATAGGTGCCTCAACATTGTTGAAAACTTTCCGGCTGGCTGGGTTGATTGGTGGGTGGGTGGCTAGCTGGGAGGTTCTGACGAAGAGGAATAAGAGCCTACAGATTAAATGGTACATCTTAGTAGGTAGCTATAAGGCAGCATTAATTCTGGTATAAACGGCACTAATTAGCACTAATTCAGCACAAAATATTTGTAGAGTTTGAATGAGATCTGATGATTGGGGGTGGTGCAACCCCCACAGTCATTGTTAAATAACTTTATTAATAAGGCAGCATTAATTCTGGGATAAACGGCACTAATTAGCACTAATTCAGCACTAAATATTTGTAGAGTTTGAATGAGATCGTATGAATGGTGGTGCCAACTTCACGGACCTTTGAGGAAAACCTAGGAAGAAACCTTCTGTCAGGATTGCCGGTCTCGACGGGATTTGATCCGGGACCTCCCGAATCAGAGTCGTGCCAACACTCTCGGTTATAGTATTGTTGAAATATGATTCAGTGCAGTTAAATAATTTTTTATATAATTTAAGTAGGTTTTGTGGTTTTCCCCCCTAATAATGCGCGATTACAAAAAAAATCTCGTCATTTTACGCACTCGAGACTTAAATTGGAAATAAATTCACGAGTATTCAACCTTGGTGGTGAACATGTGCGGTGTGGTATTTACGAAGTAAGAACAAAATCGATGAGAGAACACTTCATTAGACCCGTTTAGCAGTGTTTTTAGATCACCAAAATCTTGCGGCTATAGTTATGCAATTTTTCCATTTTATTTTTTGCCATGAATAAACTCTCAATTTTTCCTGTTTTTTTTTTTCGAAAAAAAACGGAAACTGTGAAAAATTGATTACTTTGCTTAAAATATTGCACAAAATATCTGAAACCGTTTTCTTTATATGATAACGTTAAAACTTTTATTGGTATAACATTATTTTATTATTTGTTGGTATGTAAACAGTTGAATTACTGGCATAAGAATAAGACTCAAAATGAAATTTGAAACAGTTTTCTTTTTTATTATTACGTTTAAAGTTGTCGTTCCTACATTACTAGTCGAGTCGAGTAACAGGTCAAATATTATTTTATTATTTGCATATTTTATTACTATGCTCCGTAATAGGTATGTAAACATTTTAATGAAAAGTATGATAGGTACTGTTTTCTTTTAAGCGTATACTGTATTGTGAACTGTTGTGACTTCTTTGTGACCCTGAAGTGTGTCCCATCATTTTTCACAATCCAAATTACCAACCATGAGATCTAGATATTGTTTCAACTTCCAATTCAAGTCCAAAAATACTGGCACTGGATTAGTCTGCTATAATACTAAAGAAATTGGTTAAGAACAAATCATTATAACAAAGGAGATGAAACCAAACAGAAAAATAATTTTTCCTCGATTTTCGATTTTTCCAGGTCTGATGAAAAAACGAAAAAAACTGTTTTTTTGAAAATATCATGTTTTTTCAACCATTTGCATCACTAATCTTCACACTACGCTTATTTGACGATTTGTATCGATTGCGTACACCCCGCCAAGTGATTAGAATTGAATATATATATATACTGAGCCAATTTGTCTTTATTGCTGAGCCAATTTGTCTTTATTCCGGATGTTAACATGTTTTGTTTCATGATAGTCTATATTTAATTCGAATATTTCAAGGTTAAAGTTGACGTATAGGATGTCGTTCGGGAACATGACTTTGTTGAGATTCGTATTGCTTTTTGGAGGATGAAAACATTTTACTGTTTGAAGGAATTCCCCAAAACTCTATACTACAGCTCATTATTTGGTTAGTCTAAATAATCACTCTCAGCCGTCCGCGCTGTCTGAAGCGTATGGTTCTACGAGGACGTGGGTTCGAATCCCGCATAAGACATGATCTTTTTGGTAATCGTCCTTCACCGTCTCGAGTAGCCTTAGTGCATTAAAAGCAACAAATCATCATCATTAACATACACGCTTTACCTTTGGCTTTACACCTGCCCCAATCAGTGGCGTATCCAGGAATTCATAAAGGGGGAGGGGGTTCCAATTAATTTACGAAAAAATCTCCTTTAAGGTCATTTTGCTGAAAATCTGTGCGTTTTAAGCATCACAATGACCAACTTTTTATCTACTTAAAGTCTTAAATCCTGTTTTTAATAATAAAAATTCTCTTTCAAGGTCGTTTTGGTGAAAATATGTGCGTTTTAAACCATCACAATGACCAACTTTATATCTACTAATATCCTCTTTTAGTCAGATGGGAATTTTCCTTAAATATTGCGATAAAACAATTATTCTATATTATCCATTGAAACGTTAAAGTGCACTTTCACACTTTTTTGCAAAGGGAGAGGGGGGACTGCCCCTCCCCCCTTGGATACGCCACTGGACCCAATGACACAAATGTCTTCTTGAATGTCACTGATAGGCAGATGAATATACACGCGTGCCCAATGGGGGGTCCAGGTTCGTATCCCTGCTTCGTGTGGAGTCGTATGCGTCGCGACTCAAGCGTGTGTGACGGGCGACCCCCTCAGACCCGGCCGTCTATCACTCCAGAGCAGGTGACTGATCGAACAGCGTCTTCGTCTACGGCAGAGCTTCACGTCGCCAGACTCCTCCACTTGAAGGTAAGACACCATCTCATACTTTGCTCTCTCGCACGCATTGGCATCAAGATCTGTTGCTCTGCCCACTCAGTCAGCGCGTCTCCTCGCAATTTACTTCAAATACCTAAACCTAGAGATTTTAAAGCAAATTTTCCTAATGGATCTCAAAATTTGAATCAACTTGAACGAGCCTGTTTATTTTGTAAACCATAATTTGAACGTGAATCATGTTTTGGATTTTCCTATTGATATTCGTTCGTTACCTGAGCATGCGCACTTTTTCTGTACTACCCTCAGCGACTTATCTTAAAAGTCTACACAATTTAGGGATAAGAATTTTGGCCCGGACGGCCCGAAAGCCCTGCCGGGACGCTTTTCGTATTTATTTTCTAGCTTCGGGCCGGGTCGGGACCGAAGCATTGGAAGTTCGGGCCACTTCGGGTTTTCGGTCTTCATCTTTCGCATCTATGTGTTAAGGGGTTATTTCGCTGAAAATGTATGAAAAACCAGCAATTTTGCATCATTATTGTTAATTGTTTTTTAAGTTTACTTTTTTATCTATTGACTACATAAATTTATTTTATGCTGATATAATGCTAAAATCACTAAATGGTTTTTTTTCTTGAGCGCTGCATGCTATTTTGCATGGGAAAATGGCTTACCGGTACTGATATTAGGCCTAATCCAGGGCTGTATAGAGTGTTATTCATAACAATTTTAGTCAATTTTAAAGAAGCCTAGATTAACAGGATAAAGGCCCAGTAAATTCATGGAAAATAAATAAACTGAACCTTTAGGCTATGATACACTCAAATTTACCAAAAACAACATAAATAAACTTTAAATGCTATTATCTCAAAACTTTTATTGTAGCACATTTGCTAACATTATTTCCTACTCCTTCTCCAGTTTTTAAGGTGAAAGGATAATTTCGTTTTTAATATGATCACAAGTTTTATTCTGACAAATTCACCAGACAATTATTTGACGAGATTTATAGTTTTTTAAAATTAATATATGGGAAATATAGATTTGTTAGTTAGTTAGTTATTGGGGTTTTACAAAAAACATACAATGCAAAGGAAAAGAATCATATTTATCAAACAAAACGAAAATGATAAAATCCGTCTGGTGAATGTTTAGATGTATTGTTTTTTAATCTAAAACACATTTCACTTTAAAAAAAATTAAGTTTTAAAAGCCTTACCATTTTTAGCAAAACGCTGTTTAAACAATGTAAATCTCCATTGTTGGAAAATAACAAATTTTAAACATTTTTTTGGTAATTATTACTTTCAATAATATAAACACTGTTAATAATCACAAAATTTCAAATGTGTACATGGAATGGTTTAGAAGATTTCAATTTCAGTGAAATATCCCCTTAATACCAGCTCAATAATTCACAAAGTTTTAAACATTCATAATTCGTAAACATGTCAATTGGCACTTGTCTGTAGGCCTACACCGCCCAATATATTGGCTAAAGGTAAAAATTCACACGATAACGATAGTGTTTTTTTTTTTTTAAAAAAAAAGGCCCCTCGAGCCGTCCGGGACGCCGTTTTATTTAATCGCATCTCTAATACACATTCTGTCGCAGCAGAATTGATTTTCAGTTGAAGACGAAGTGGTTCGACCTCCTACTTCTATATCGACGCTGACGCCACCGATGGACGAATAATGGCCAAGTAAATAGCACTTCATAGCATATCTTGAACCATTCAATTTCACGGAAATAGATCTTAGATGCAGCTTGATCGGACATCTGGTTGCTAAGTAAATAGAGTTTTAAAATATCACTGCACGAAAACTAGTGGCCGAAAAATGACGTCACTGTACGGCCACTCATCGAGTCGACCCGAGCGTGTAGCCAGTCCGCGGCCGGCTCGCGTTACGAAGTTCTCGGCTTTCAAGACCCAATCAGTCGATTTCTCGCAGCTGTGCGTTTCGTTTGTAGAGCACCAATTATGATGAAGATGATGATATGATGATGATGGTGAATTATTATCAGTTATGATGATTATGATCAAGTATAGCGAGTATACCACGTGCTTCTATTCCTTCGTATGGATAGTGAACTCGCTTTGGAAGATACTTGAGTCTTTCTTTGTGGTAAGATTCTAGAGCACCTGTGTAAAACATGTTATTTTGTATGTCAAATTCACATTACATTATGATCTAGGTACCAAATATGAAACATTTATTGATATATACGTTTTAGCAGTACGTTCATGCAGCAATATAATATTCATGTTGTGAATGTGTGATATGTGTGTTTGTGCGTGTTTGGGGGGAGGGGGGGGGGGGGGGGGGGGGTGGCATCTCACCCTATCGTCATCTGTGTTTTCTTTATTAGAAATGGTATGTATTTGTTTGAATACGAGTGCGTTGGTAAGTGCGTGGAAAGAAGTATCCTCAAGTATCGCATAACTTATCACGTATACAACACAGATTGCGCGCTGGGTGTTTACGACCGCTCAGATAAATGTGAGTGCGAGCTTGTGTCATGTACAGTCGTGTTAGGAAGGTTCTATTTCTAATGTGATTGTCTGCTAGATGGTTTGGGGCTTAAGTTGGGTGAAACTCGCGCACAACGCTCTTCTATAAAGAATGACTGTTTATTATCATTGATTTTGAATGATTCTACATAATATGATGGTTATTGCATATACATGCATTTGCTCACAATATTAGGACAAAATGTGCACGGAAAAATATAAAATAAATATTTTTTATGAAAAATAAAGACAAGTATGACAATAGTTGCTGGTATGCTTATGATAAATGATGAAATGATACCTGATTGTGTAATTTATTTTCTATTATTATTTTTATATTCACCTGCACTTGATCACCATTTTATATTTAGACTAACATACACCATTATAATATAGCATCGATATTATTACACTATTACTTCAGCTGATGCACATTCTTTCACCGCACTATTATATTTATATTTTATTGTGGTTTACCATACCCTAGACGGGTATGGAAGGCTACTGTAGGGCAATTCCCTCTTCAGCCTAGGCCTATATTACAATACATTTTTAACTGAACATTACACACATGCACATAAATAAATTACAAATTAACAAAAGATGATATAAATTCAACTTAAGAATGATTTAGGGATTGTGCGGAGGGATGTTAGCCAGGATGTTGGGGAGAAATGGGTATTTGAATTTTGGTTTTCGTTTGAAGGTTTTCGGAGTGGTTATGAGAGTTGTGATGGTTAGCTGCGGCTGCTTCTCGAGTCTGGTGATGTATGAAAGTAGAAGACGGTCAAACCTGTCTCGAAGCGGAATCATGTTGGTTGCTTCATATGTTTCGTTGTTTCTGGTCATAGGGGGGAGCCTGGATATGCGTCGTAGAATTCTTCGTTCCAGTGATGAGTACTTGCTTAGTTCTTTGAGCGAACTTCCTATTGCGGGTGCAGCGTATTCGAACAGTGGGCGGATAAATAACGTGTTTGTAAGTGTGCCGGAGAGTATGAAAGCTACAACCGTTAAGACGACCTCTTAGCATGACAAGGAGATTCATACGCTTTCTCGCTTTGTTAATGATGTCTCGAGACTGTGGGGCCCAATTCAGAATTTCGGAAAATATTATTCCCAGGTATTTGATGAGTTTGGAGGTAAACACTTCCTCATTCCATAACTTGATATGGTGGCGCAGCGACATTTGGGAGATTTTTTGAGTTTTGTGTCGGTGTCGGAAGATTATAAACTGTGTTTTGGCGGCATTCGGTAGAATTCTCCAACGAGCCATCCAGGATTGTTGCGCATTCAGGTTTTTCTGAAGTCCTTGAACGGCTAACTTTGCGGATCTCGCCTTGTGCCACGTGGCTATGTCATCCGCAAACAAGCCGCACGAAGAATTTGGGTTCTTCGGGATAGGAAAATCGTGAGAGTAGTAAAGGTAGAGGAGAGGGGACAGGCATGAGCCTTGTGGTACTCCAGCCAGCGGGATAAACGGGTTAGATATTTGATCGTTAACTCGGACTTTAGCCGTCCTGTTCATTAGAAACGCTTTGATGAAACGTACCATGGTAAGTGGGATTCGGAGTTGAATCAGTTTCCATAAGAGCCCGCTGTGCCATACTCTGTCAAACGCTTTCGTTATGTCCAGAAATGCTGCTGCAACACATTTAACCATCATTAAGAGCTGCTGTGACGTCCGTTACCAGGTGGAGGAGAGGATCTATTGTGCTTCTACCAGTTCGAAAGCCTGCCTGCTCACCGCACTATTGAATGATGATACTATACTGCAATGTTATCTCTTTATGCGGGGCGGGGGACCGAGCGCGCATTCGAAGCTCAAGTCAGCCAGCGAGCCGGGCGTACAATGACGTCATTCCACGTTCGGCCGGAAAACCACTAAAATCGCTGCCGAGCGCAGCAGAATTTTTTGGGATTTTCCCTTTTAACCAACGTTCTAAAACATCAACACCTTTTAACATATTAAAAGTTTTTCCAAGTTGATATACCGACTTTAAACAAATCAATTTAATTCAACAATAATCTTTTTATTATTTTCATACAAAATACAAATAATATAATGAGTACATGAAGGAAACGAATTGGTCACATAGGGCCGAAATTCCGTACGAATTGGGCGATGTTGTGGCAAGAGTACGTTCTACATAATGAGAAGCGATTGAGACAGCAGTGAATATAGGAAATACAATAATAAATTAGAGGATCGTTATAATTATGAACTCGGTTTCGAACAGTTCTCAGTTCTCCGATTCGGTTCAATAATAACAAATCTCTGAAAAATCTCGGCTCACATTTTCTTAGCCATGATTTAATTTCACACGTGAATCTGGGGGAAATGTTAACGGCCTTATTTATTTGATGTAAGTTAATTATAAATTGTTAAAGCTATAAAGTCAATTGTGTTGTTGTTCCCTGGTTTTATATCTTCTACGGATCTTTAAAGAACTTGTATCTAGACTTCTTAAATTTGAGCTGAAATTTGCGCATTTTTTACTAGTCATTACGAATTGCGACATCACAATCTTTATTCTACTTGTTAATCACATTGTCACTGACTATTTCATCAAGAACTTAATCATGCGCATCAAACGAAGTACCTTGATACATATCTTCTACAACGGAAGTGTTTTTTTCGATCTTGTTGGATTGTTCCAATGAACGTTCTTTACTCAATGTACTTTAATAGTCCAATGTCTATCCGAGTTGATCTAGGACAAATTGCAATAGAAACGAATTATTTCGAATCATATAAATATACTTTAGACAGAAATTAAAAAGTGACTACACCGGGGATCGAACCCGGGACATTAGCTGTCGGGCTGTGCTCTTACCAACTGAGCTATGCGGCCACCAATTTAAAACTGTCTAATTTTTGGTCTGTTTTGTATACATTGTTAATAACGTGTGTAGAGCGGATTGCACTGCCTATTAGACTACATACGAAATAAACTGGAGAAATACAAACCATATCTGTATCCCTAGAGTTGGTATATATGATGTTTAACCTTGGCTTTATAGTAGGCGACTATGACGATGTTATGTTAGTACTTTAGACAGAAATTTAAAAAGTGACTACACTGGGGATCGAACCCGGGATCATAGCTGTCCGGCAATCGTACTGTGTTATAGTTTGAAATAGACTAACCCGATAATATTCTAGATTTAAAGTAAAGAATTTTCATGTAGGCCCCTACTTAAAGCCATTTTTGGAAAAATTCACTTATACCACTTTTCCGAATCACCACAGAATTGTGATTAGCAATACTTTTGCAAATTTGAACAAAGTTAAATTGTTCTGAGCCAGCCAGTGGCGGATACAGGGGTCCCCCTTGTGGTGGAGCGAAAATAAAATATTTCATATTATTCCACAATAATTGTTGGCGCAAGGGCGAGGATGTACACGCGACCTAGAGTTCTAGTTGTGAGAGTTCTAGAACTGCCCTAGGTAGTGAAGGGAAGGAGTGGACTGTATATATGGAAATATGTTATATAGGTTAGATATAACACGAGGGATAGTGCCGTAAGCAGAGCTATTATCACATACCTGGTTGGACGTGTTGTTGGTAGGCGTACTGACGACGTGTAGACGGGAACACAAGGCAGACGACGTGGTGCGGCGGAGGGCGTGTAGAGCGGCACTAAATGTTAGAACTTGCACTAAAACTTGCGAGAGAGTTATGCTATTATATTATAATAAACACACGTGAGTTTACCCTCAGAGAGAAGGGTGGGCGCGTTGGGAGAATGCACACGAAAACTATAGGTAACGTGGCGAGAGGTTGTACACACACACACACACTTGATGCGCGTGGAGAGTTTATTGCACTTAGACTGCACTGTACGTGGCGCCGATCATACAGTAGTTAACCGGCTCAAAGTACGACGTCAGCGTTTTGCAATAATATAATATGACATCGTGCCGACTTGGCTAACCTTTTCCCTCTCTGTCTAGCGTGGCGCGCGCACCATGCTAACCACGTCTCAGTATGCGCGCGCATCACATAATGTCTGCCGCGCGGTTCAAAGAAATAGTTAACCTTATTGACTGAGGAAATAAAATAAAAAAAAAACTTCAAAACCTTAACGTTTCTATTTAAAATATAAATTACTTTTTCCCGGAAAGGAGTTCTATTAACTATTATTAAAAAATAAACTAAAAATACCTTCTAAACCTTTAACGTTTCTATTTAAAAAAAAAAAAATACATTGTCGGAGGTTTGAACCAGCCAACCCTCCCTTAGTAATCCCACCCGTTACCACCCTGCTACGGCGCACTGTGATCGTTGTCCGCCTACAAACGTGTATAGTGGCATCGCAAGCGAGCCGTGAACGCGCGGAGGTGCGGGAAGGTTAGCCAAGTCGGCCTAACGATTCACGCGCAATAATAGATGCGTACTGGCACCTGTGGAGGGATAGGTGAACTATGTAAAAAGGAAGTAATTGGAATTCAAAGAGGAGTGCGCGTAAACATACCGGCCACCAAAATGGAGTGACATTTTTATGGCTAATCTGACGTAGAACAAAGAGAAGAGACAAAGAGGTTGCTTAAAAGGCAAGATAGTCAGACGAGAAAAGAGCAAATGAGAGTTCTTAGCAGAGTTGCTATGAGAACTTAAAATATAAGAAAACTGTACAAGAGATGCTGTGCAATTATGCAACAGGGAGGGTGATGAGTTTGTTGACGGGTCGAGTATACGAGCCTGATGAGGTACGTATAGAGGCGACGCGAACAATGCCATCGCGACCAGGGTGCAAATTGGTGATGCGCCCTATTGGCCAATTAAGGGGAGTGCTTGAAGCTTCAAGCACGAAAACCACATCTCCGACTTGGAGGTTAGGGCTGTTTCTGGTCCATTTTCCGCGCTGCATCTGAGTATGTAGATACTCGCGGGACCAACGGGTCCAGAACGCTTGATGGAGCTGTCTCACGCGGTGCCAGCGTGACAGATGCGATGCGTTGTCCGGCTCGATGCGTTCGGGCGGAGCAAGTAATGGTGCACCGGTCAGAAAGTGACCTGGACTCAGATAGTCAGGTCCATCAGCTGGGTCTTGAGGCGTAGCACACAGAGGGCGGCTGTTCAGGACGGCCTCGATGCGTGAGAATAGAGTGGCATATTCTTCATGCGTGTGCGGAGTGTCAGAGATGAGGCGACGGAGAAGAGACTTAGCTGATTTCACACCTGCTTCCCAGATGCCTCCGAAGTTGGGTGCATATGGAGGATTGAAGTGCCATTGGATTTCACGGCTTGCTAGAGAGTCAGAGATCGAGGTTTCAGACTTGGCGAGGAAATCTTGCACTTCACGAATGTGACGAGCAGCACCCACGTAGTTGCGTCCACAATCAGAGTAGATGTGGGCTGGTAGACCTCTACGCGAGATGAACCTATCCATGGTGGCTAAGAACGCCTCTGTAGAGAGCTCAGAAACCATTTCCAGATGTACAGCTTTGGTAGCCATGCATACGAACAAGCATAAATAGCCTTTCGTACTTGGAGCATTTCTGCGATTGCTAGTTTTCACTGAGAAAGGTCCAGCATAATCAGTGCCCGTGTGCATGAAGGCACGTGAGGGTTGTACGCAAACTGCTGGGAGGTCAGCCATTTTGGGTTGTAGAGGCTTTGCACGAAACTTGTGGCAAGTGAGACATCTATGGATGCGCTGTCTGAGCAGACCGCGGAGAGAGACGATCCAATAGCGTTCTTGAATCAGCGACTGCACGGTCCGAGGCCCGGAATGAAGTGTGAGTCACAGATGAGTGGTGAGAGATGGGCTTGCTTGGGGAGAAGAATCGAAGAGCGTGATTCTTCTGGCAGCAAAGAGTGGCGGAGCCTACTAGCCACCCTGAGGAGCCCTGCTGCGTCGATGATTGGGCTCAGGGACGCGAGACTAGACGATCCAGCTTGATTACGGGACAATCTGCGGAGCTCATCTGCGTAGTAGTGTTGTTGAGTAACCCTAATCAACAGATATAGAGCATCCTGCAACTCGGACGGTTGCAGAGGCCCTGAGGGAGGTTCAGCGTGAGTGCGTTTGGCTAGCAAGAGTCGAGTAAATCGTATGACTTGGCCAAATACACGCTGAGCGCGGAGCAGTGTCGAGAACTTCTCCAGACAGGTGAGCAGAGGATCTGGTGCGACTTGCGCAACTAGAGTGGTGGCTGAAGTCTTCACTTCGGGCAGATCGAGGTGAGCGTCTGGCGTGAGACCAGAGCGTGGCCACATTTCTGCTGGTGAGCGCAGGAACGGAGGTCCAGCCAACCACAGAGGATGATGCATCAGTTCAGATGGTAGAAGACCGCGAGACGCGCAGTCCGCAGGGTTTTCTTCTGAGGCGACGTGAGCCCAGTCGGTAGGGCTTGAGGTCTCCAAAACTTCCACCACACGATTTGCTACGAAAGTTTTGAGACGATGCGGCGGAGTAGCTAGCCAGGCCAGAACGATCATCGAGTCCGTGTATAGAGTCACAGATTCCAGAGAGAGAGCCTCGAGAGAAGGTAAGATCGTCTGAACGAGTCGAGAAAGCAAGAGCGCGGATGACAATTCAAGTTTAGGTATGGTCAATGATTTCAAAGGTGAGACCTTACTTCTTGCGCGCAGTAAAGTAGTGTGAGAGGTGGATCCGCGTTGCGTGTGCAGGTAGAGAATTGCGGCAAAACCCTTTTCTGAGGCATCACAGAAGCCGACCGCCTGTGAACACCACGACTGTCTGGGAAAGCTCGTGGTATTCGAAGCGAGGAGAGCTGAGGTACGTCAGCGACTGCGAACAACCAGCTTTGAGTGAGCTGGTCAGGGAGCGGGTCATCCCATTGTAGAGGGAGTAACCAGAGC
Source organism: Sweltsa coloradensis (assembly GCA_024449915.1). Lineage (NCBI taxonomy): Eukaryota > Metazoa > Arthropoda > Insecta > Plecoptera > Chloroperlidae > Sweltsa > Sweltsa coloradensis. Next base: position 188,380 of record JAMZAV010000874.1, read on the forward strand.
TGTTGCAGAAACATCTTCATCCAGCACACGAAGGGAGTGAGGAATCCAAGTGGATCGAAGATCTTGGCGATGTAAGAAAGAGTTGTGCGCTTAGTGACAGATCCGGAGAAAACTTCAGTATGAAACGAGAAGCAGTCTGTGCGAGGATCCCACAACAATCCAAGAATCTTGATACCTTGTTCCTCATTGGAGAACACAAGAGGCGTTTCTAGATGCTCGTGCGGAAGCGTGGATAGAGCTTCAGGAACATTGCTTGACCATTTCCTGAATTCGAAACCTCCGAGGGCAATGAGGGCTTGCAATTCAGATTGCAAGGAGCGAGCCTGAGCGAGATCACTTGCGCCAGAGACAAGATCGTCGATGTACATCTGATGCTTGACAGCTTGAGCTGCAAGCGGGTAGCGATCTCCTTCGTCAATCACCAGTTGAGAGAGCACGCGTTGTGCTAAGAACGCAGAGGGTGTGAGGCCGTACGTGACTGTGTTGAGCTCATACTCAACGACAGGAGAGTCAGGTGATGGACGCCAGAAGATGTGTTGATGAATGCGATCTTCAGGATGAACGAGAATCTGACGGTACATTTGTCGCAGGTCAGCGCAAATGGCCACAACGTGAGTCCTAAATTTTGTAAGAATGGAGGGAAGGTCAGCTTGAAGCTTCGGTCCGCTGAGGAGGTTGTGGTTGAGAGAGACGCCATTCTTGTCTTGATATGAAGCATTGAAGACGACACGGAGCTTCGTACTCGAACTGGTGAGCTTGTGCACACAGTGATGAGGGATCACGTAATCAGCATGCTGATGTGCAGGCTGCATGTGCTGAGCGGCGACGTAGTCTTTCATGAATAGCTGATATGCTTCATGATGCTCGGGGTTGCGCTTGAGACGGCGCTCTAAGCTCAAATAACTTTGGTAAGCGGCGGTGCGGTTCGAGCATAGAGGTGAAACTGATGGCTTGAACGGAAGCGAGACAGAGTAGCGTCCGTTCACATCGCGCTTATGGGAAGACACGAAATGATCTTCACATAACTGGTCTTCTGGATCCTTGTGTTGAGGACGAGAGATTTCCTCGGACTCCCAGAAGAGGCGTAGAGTTCGGTCTAAGCCCGAGCAACTCGAGAGCAAAGACAGCGGTGCGTGAGAGGCAGTGTCCGATGCTTGAATCAGACCTAATACCACCCAGCCAAACGCAGTATTCAAAGCTGAAGGATTGCGTTTGATTACCACATCCCCATTTCCGGGAACAACGTCGAGGTAGAGATCAGCTACTATTAAGAAATCAATCTCATCTGAGAGGTGAAACTTGTCATCGGCTAGAGAGAGACCTCGATATTTCTCGAAGACTTCTAGAGGGAGCGAGTTCGCTGGCATGTGTCCAGTGATGGTTGACAGAACCAGAGCTTCAACGCCGAAGATACGTTGAGGTTTGAAACGAGAGGCTAAGTCACAATGGACAACACCATGCACTAGTGCGGACGCGTGCCCAATGCCGGACAATTCCACGATGCTGGATTGCATTTTCAAGCCTAGGCGACTTGCGAGAGAAAGTGTTATTGCTGACACTTGCGAGCCTGAGTCGAGGACTGCACGAAACGGTTGAAAAGCACCTGAATGATCTCGGATAAGTCCTCGTATAGTCCCGAGAATGGTAGTGCGCTTGAGTGGCCGATTGACTTGGAGTTCACAAGCCAGTGCGAGCCCCACTGTAGGTTTGTTGTCCTGCAGTGGGCGAGGGTCAGCTGAGCCGCTGACTGAGGAGGAGGGCGTGCCTGCTGAGTGTAGCAGCGAGTGATGCTGCTTACTATGACATGTACGGCAAGTACTTTTTGAAAGGCAGTTCTTTTTCTCATGATTCCCAAGACAATTGAAGCATCGCTTTAGCTTGCGCAAAGTATTATACTTCTCGTCGACGGACAGCTTGAGGAAGCTAGGACAGCTGTAGAGAGTGTGATCGCCGTCACAAGCTGGACACGAGCGCGAAGCTGAGCGACTTAAGACGGGCGATCTCGGCTGTGTGCGCCAGGACTGCGTGGCAGGAGACGGTTTTGCGACGAGCAACGAATTAATCTTCCGAGCTGGAGTGAATGGGTTCGAGGCGTTGGTAGGCTTGAGCTTGGTAGAACTTGCAGTAGATGGATGATCTAAGCCACAAAGTTCCAAGGTGCGACTTTGCTCCTCGATAAAACCGATTAGTTGGTCATAAGTGGGCGTTTCATGTGAAGAACATTTTGACTCGAATTGCCTACGTGTATGCGGATCAAGATGTGAAAGAGTGAGTGATAAGAGCAAGAAGTCAGCGAGGTCGCCAATTTCCAACCCCTTGAGAGCATCCACAGAGCTTCTATGGACATTGAGAAACTGCTGGAGCGAGGCGTGGTTGCCCGATTTCAAAGGTACGAACTCCAGCACTTGCTGTACATACATGACAGCCAACAAACGTTTGCTCTGATAGCGATTTACCAAAGCCGCGTACGCCAAAGGGTAGGTCTCTGCCGATATATGATAATTTGATATAACACTCAAAGCAGTACTCTGAAGGGATGACCTCAAATAGTGGAACTTCTGAACGTTATTTAAGGCAGCATTCTGATCAACTAAAGAGTGGAACAGTGCGTAGAATTCAGGCCAGAGAGTGAGATCGCCATTAAACGTTGGTAATTTAATAGAAGGGAGCGAAACGATAGAGTTCACCATTGCTGAGGGCGGCGCGGCCGCAGCTGCACCAGCATCAGGCGGTTTCGATACAGTAAGAAAACGCTTTTGAGCTGCAAATATCAAGTCATCAAAGCTAATTCGAGAAGATGACACATCGAGTGGCTTAACCGTCGAATCAAGTTTCGAATCAAACTCAATGATGACCTCTTGGACTTTATCGAACTTAACCTGCAGCAAGGCCAGTTCATCGTAACGAGGCCTGTAAACATGAACATCATCATATTTAAGATTTTTAAAAGAATCATGTATCCTTTGTGCAGCGGCGAAAATTTCCTCCCTAGTTTTGGTTAAGGCCATAGCAATTTGATGCTGTCGTTCTGTCATTGTTTAAAAGTAAAACAAACTGCAGTGCAACAGAAAGCAGAATATGAATGACAAATAACCCGCGGGGGGAGGGGAAGGGGGGCGACGAGCAAAAGAAGGCAAATTGCAGATGAGCAATTTATAAATGAACGAAAACACAACTGTTGTTAAGAAAGCCGAGCGCTAAGAATGCTACGAAATCACTGGGGGGGGGGGGGGGGGGGGGCGAGCTCAGGAAAACGTGCGAGAGCACTGTGAATTTCCAGAACAAAGAATGCGCAAAGAAAACACAGCTACAATTATTCAACTATTGAACAATTGTGAAGCCAGCAAAGAGCGCGATATTAAATATTCTGAATAGAAATATTTAATGTGAAGAACAACAGAGCGCTGAATAACGTCCAACTGACAGTGAATGAACTGCAGGCTGTGTGCCGTGAAATCACGCACGCAGGCAGGCGAAAACTGCTGACGCCCGAGATACGACGCAACGAAAGCGAGCCACGGCGACCAGGCAGGACAAGGCCCTATTACACTAGGCGAGAACAATTCCCGTGAAATGTAATGAACAACGAGATGCAACAATGAAACGAGAACCAAAATCAACACTGGTTGAAGATCCGGCCCGGAGGACCAAAATATGTTGGCGCAAGGGCGAGGATGTACACGCGACCTAGAGTTCTAGTTGTGAGAGTTCTAGAACTGCCCTAGGTAGTGAAGGGAAGGAGTGGACTGTATATATGGAAATATGTTATAAAGGTTAGATATAACACGAGGGATAGTGCCGTAAGCAGAGCTATTATCACATACCTGGTTGGACGTGTTGTTGGTAGGCGTACTGACGACGTGTAGACGGGAACACAAGGCAGACGACGTGGTGCGGCGGAGGGCGTGTAGAGCGGCACTAAATGTTAGAACTTGCACTAAAACTTGCGAGAGAGTATGCTTTTATATTATAATAAACACACGTGAGTTTACCCTCAGAGAGAAGGGTGGGCGCGTTGGGAGAATGCACACGAAAACTATAGGTAACGTGGCGAGAGGTTGTACACACACACACACTTGATGCGCGTGGAGAGTTTATTGCACTTAGACTGCACTGTACGTGGCGCCGATCATACAGTAGTTAACCGGCTCAAAGTACGACGTCAGCGTTTTGCAATAATAGATGCGTACTGGCACCTGTGGAGGGATAGGTGAACTATGTAAAAAGGAAGTAATTGTAATTCAAAGAGGAGTGCGCGTAAACAATAATATTTTATTATTTTACAGTGCAAACCATTGAAATGTGTCTGATAGACACAATAGACCATGTATGATGTGAATTGTAAACTCGACATGACGACAAAACAAATTGACGCACACAAGCTACATTGTTTTAGTATTGCATTCAGCCAACCACTTTTTTTCTAAAACGCACCAAATGCAGTCTAAAAACTTGATTTTTTTTTAATTTGCCTGCGACGTGCTTAGGCGCGAATCGACCCCCATGATTGTGTCCTAGAGGTCCGCCACTGTCCTGAACAAGGACTAGCGGAGTAGATAAACTGTCACGTACGTTCGTTTTATTTCAGGAGTACACCCGAGCGATTGAGTGCAACAAGTATAGACGCAGCCAAGACAAGTCTGCAACTTCTGCCTGTGCACCATTCTACAACACTTGAAACAAAACAATTACATTTTTGAGAAGTTTTTATTTGATCAATGAACGTGCATCAAACAAAATGTATTATTCCGAAATGTTAATCCTAAATATTGCTCTAATTGAATTGATATTTATGATATTGATTCTTATATTGGTTGTGTTATTATATAATTGGGAGCATTCTCTTGCGAATCGTTCCTTAATCTTGGCTAACGAGTTTCGCCGAGTGAAGGGAAAAGTTTTTCCCGGAGTGAAGGGGAATGTTCCCGACGTTGTGCCAGTATAATAATCTAATGTTCTACAATAACACAGCTTATCTCGTACCGTGGTACGCTATACCTGAGCGAGAACCTTCTTTTTATTACAACTTCCGCTCGGGCTTGCGGTCAATGGAAAATCACTGGAAAATATCCGTAATTAAAATATTGAAGTGACACACTCTTAACAATACTTTTATAAAATTCTAACGAGAAATTGTTTTTTCTTCTTCTTATAGATCAATTTTGAGCCAGTTTTGTTCAATCCATGTTGTGGTTCAAAATGACTCAAAATAAGCTACAAGAAAATCAAAAAGTGGTAAATTTGTCTATGCACTATCTGTCATCTAAACACAATTCCAACCAAGAATTTTATAAAATATACTTTATAAAAATTATGATTTTATTTAACACTTCAATATTTGAGTTACCAGTATTTTCTAGGGATTATTCATTAGCATCATAAAGTAATTAAAAGAATGGTCTCGCTCAGGTAGTGACGAGTTATTGTCAAGAATACTATGATATAAAACTATTATGTATACACGCCTCATTCAGTGCACAACCGCCGAGCTATGTTCGCACGGTCAATGCTCTATCACATCACCCTGTCAGCCCCTCTTCAACGCGTTTTTCCAGCTACGCAAGTCATCTTTAGGTTTTATGGCACTTTATGAAAGCCAACTTTACTTACACAGGCACTCGCACAATAAACTCACTTATGCCCGCCCGCACACGTATACATACACATTGTACACATATGCTCCTACGCACACGCACACGCACACGCACACGCACACGCACACGCAAAAGCACACGCACACGCACAAAAAAAAGAAAATTAAAAAAGAAAGAACGGGAAAAGGGGGGGGGGGGGGGGGAGCACACAAACACAAAACTAACATGTATATCGCACATGTTGTGTATAATAATAGAAATAATAAATGGTGACAAACAGATTTTGCTTGGTATGTGGTGAAATAAAGATGTCTCAATATATTACACTAGAAAAACGCATAAGTCCCGCCGCGTTGTAGGATGAGCGTAATTGGTGCATTGAGCTGTCATGACAGTGTTATGCGGATTTTCTGTTGTTCTGTAAAAAAATCATTACTACGATGAAGATTGTTTAAGAATTAAATTAAATTAAATTAAAAATTCAATTCAATTAAATAAAAAATTAACTTAAATTTTTTTTTAATTAATCGAAATTTTAAAAAAGGAAAAAATCGTAATATTGAAATTTTCATAAGAAATAATTATACGATTGGGCACAAATTTTACACGAATATATAATTCATAAAATAGGTTCTGTGAAAAAATCATTACAATAGGATGAAGCATGTAGGTGTTATAAGTCAAAGAATTGTTTTAAAAAAGAAAAAGAAAACATAAAATTTCGATTTTCACAAGAAATAGTTTTTCGATTGCGCTCAAATTTCACACAAATACCTAAATTCATAAAATTAAGGTTCTCTTAAAAAATCATAACAATCAAACAAAGCATGTTAGTGCGATCAAGGTGTCTTCTAAAACACAACTATAGTGCAAAATGTGATACCAGCATAAAAATTTGCAATTATGTAGATTTTGTAATGAGAAAATAGAAATTAACTGGCTTTACGATGGGGTCTTATTATTTAACTATTAATTAATTAATTAATATTAATTGGTTAATTATGTGACACGAATTTCAAAATGGCAATAAATTAGTCATGTTTGGTATTAATTAAGAGCATTTTTCACCTTTATAAAGAAAAAAATTACATTGAAAAAATATATTGAAATATACTACATAAGTTATAGTTAAATATGTTGATTTTGCTGATTTTTTAGTTTTTGAACCAAAAGATCAACGTTAAAGTAAAATTTCTTCTAACCAATGATATCACAGTGTTCACAAAAGAGCTGGTAACTATAATTTATTTGTCATTTTTCAATTTTCAATAATAGTAATGACAATATATTTAACACAAATAACAATATGGCGTAAATATGTCTAACTATGGTACAAAATATGATACGAACTTAAAAATTTAGCAATCATAAAGCTTTTGTAATAAGAAATTCGAAAATAACGCTCCAAGCTGAGTGTTTAGTATTTAACTATTAATTGATTAATTAACATTAATTAGTTAATTTAGTCCTAAATTTTCAAAGTGAAGAAAAATTTATAGTGTTTGATATCAATTTAAAGCATTTTTTACCAACATTAAGAAAAAAAATACATTGAAAAAATGTATTGGAAAATATACATGTTATAGTTAAATATGTTGATTTTGTGATATTTTAGTTTTTGAACCAAAAGATCAACTTTAAAGTAGAATTTCTTCTAACCAATGATAACACAGTGTTCACAAAAGAACTGGTTACTTTAATTATTTTATCATTTTTCAATTTTCAATAATAGTAATTACAATATTTTTACACAAATTAACAAATTTTCTTAAATTGAAAAAATACAGAAACATGTTGTGTGACGTAGCGAAATGCATCATTTGTCTTGTTTATGTCAGTCTTAAAGCTTTTGTAATGAGAAATTCGAAAATATCTGGCTCCAAGCTGAGTGTTTAGTACTTAACTGTTAATTGATTAATTAACATTAATTAGTTAATTTAGTCCTAAATTTTCAAAGTGAAGAAAAATTTGTAGTGTTTGGTATCAATTGAAAGAATTTTTTACCAACACTAAGAAAAAAAATACATTGAAAAATATATTGAAATATAGGCCTATACATGTTATAGTTAAATATGTTGATTTGGGATTTTTTAGTTTTTGAACCAAAAGATCAACTTTAAAGTAAAATTTCTTCTAACCAATGATAACACAGTGTTCACAAAAGAACTGGTTACTATAATTATTTTATCATTTTTCAATTTTCAATAATAGCAATTACAATATATTTTACACAAATAAACAAATTTTCTCAAATTGAAGAGTTACAGAAACATGTTGTGTGACGTAGCGAAATGCATCATTTGTCTTGTTTATATCAACCTTAAAGATTTTGTAGTAAGAATTTCGAAAATCACTGGCTCCAGACTGAGTTTTGAGTATTTAACTATGAATTGATTAATTAAATTAATTACTTAATTGCGTCCAAAAATGTTAAAGTGAAGATAAATTTGTCATGTTTGGTATCAAATGAAAGTATTTGTTACCAACAAGCACCAACAACCAACAACCACCAGGGCTATTTTTCTCTGGGTGAAGCGAAATTGAAGTATTCGTTTGGCGCAATGCAACTTTCCCCCGCGTGATGATACCACTATATAATAGCGAATGTTGACGCTTAATACTCAAAACTCAGCCTGGAGCCAGTGATTTTCGAAATTCTTATTACAAAATCTTTAAGATTGACATAAACAAGACAAATGATGCATTTCGCTACGTCACACAACATGTTTCTGTAACTTTTCAATTTAAGAAAATTTGTTTATTTGTGTAAAATATATTGTAATTGCTATTATTGAAAATTGAAAAATGATAAAATAATTATAGTAACCAGTTCTTTTGTGAACACTGTGTTATCATTGGTTAGAAGAAATTTTACTTTAAAGTTGATCTTTTGGTTCAAAAACTAAAATATCACAAAATCAACATATTTAACTATAACATGTATATTTTCCAATACATTTTTTCAATGTATTTTTTTTTCTTAATGTTGGTAAAAAATGCTTTCAATTGATATCAAACACTATAAATTTTTCTTCACTTTGAAAATTTAGGACTAAATTAACTAATTAATGTTAATTAATCAATTAATAGTTAAATACTAAACACTCAGCTTGGAGCGTTATTTTCGAATTTCTTATTACAAAAGCTTTAAGATTGCTAAATTTTTAAGTTGGTATCATATTTTGTACCATAGTTAGACATATTTACGCCATATTGTTATTTGTGTTAAATATATTGTAATTACTATTATTGAAAATTGAAAAATGATAAATAAATTCTAGTTGCCAGCTCTTTTGTGAACACTGTGATACCATTGGTTTGAAGAAATTTTACTTTAACGTTGATCTTTTGGTTCAAAAAATAAAAAATCAGCAAAATCAACATATTTAACTATAACTTATGTATATTTCAATATATTTTTTCAATGTATTTTTTTTCTTTATAAAGGTGAAAAATGCTTTTAATTAATACCAAACATGGCTAATTTATTGCTACTTTGAAATTCGTGTCACATAATTAACCAATTAATATTAATTAATTAATTAATAGTTAAATAATAAGACCCCATCGTGGAGCCAGTTATTTTCAAATTTCTCATTACAAAATCTACATATTTGCAAATTTTTATGCTGGTATCACATTTTGCACTATAGTTAGTAATCTTTACTCCACTATGTAGGTGTTATAAGTCGAAGAAATTTTTAAAAAATCGAAAAAAATCGTAAAATTGCGATTTTATTGAGAAATAATTTTCCGATTGCGCTCAAAAACGTGGCAGTTCTAAGTTCAGAGATTTCGAAGGCCTCCATAAAATTTCATCGTAATTGGAGTATCGGTTTAGCTGGAATCGTGTTAACAGACACACAAAAATACAAACAGAAAAAAAAGAAAAAAAAAGAAAAACATTCCGGATTTTTTTCTCCAGTGTAGTGAAATGGAATCTTCGCTTCGCTCGCTACGCTCATCCAAAAGTATCAAAATGAAACCAGCGAAAATAACTAATTACTGATTGCACGAACATATCCCATTTTATTATTATTATTATTATTATTATTATTATTATTATTATTATTATTATTATTATTTTATTATTATTATTATTATTATTATTATTATTATTATTTATTATTATTATTATTATTATTATTACAACGCTTATATTAGTTTCAAGTGTTTGTCTGGCTGTCTAACTTTCTGTCTGTCGAGACGAAATCTTATAATCGATATATCATTACAACGCTTATAATAGCTTCATGTGCTTGTCTGTCTGTCTGTCTGTCTGTCTGTCTGTCTGTCTGTCTGTCTGTCTGTCTGTCTGTCTGTCTGTCTGTCTGTCTGTCTGTCTGTCTGTCTGTCTGTCTGTCTGTCTGTCTGTCTGTCTGTCTGTCTGTCTGTCTGTCTGTCTGTCTGTCTGGACGGAATCTTATAATCAATATTTCACCCACTTCTCAATGTCCAATCGAGCTGAAATTTTTCACACATACGTATTCTTGATGACAATAGATGAACCAATTAACAGATTCACTAATTAATCAATTAATTCATCTTAATTAAAAAAGTTTTATATGGGAATCGATATTTTACCAACTTCTTAATGTCCGATCGGGTTGGAATTTTTCAAACAGACGTACAACGCTAATATTAGCTTCATGTGTTTGTTTGTCTGTCTGTCTGTCCTTTATTGCTATGCGGCGACAACGCTCACCGCGCTCCACTTACAAGTTCAATCCCGTGCGGTGAGTCTTTCACCATGTACGCATGTATTGAAAACGCAACTCATATTAATTGGTTACAAGAAATTATTAAGTAAAATGGACAAGTCAGTGCTTCCACCTGTCACAATAAACGACACAATCATACCCTATCAGCAATCGGTAAAAAACCTAGGTATCATAATGGACGAAACACTCTCATGGACTCCTCACGTAAATACATTAACAAAGAAAGTGGTCTCAAGCATGCATCAAATCAAACGAAACTGTCCGTTTCTTCCTCTTACAGTACGCAAAGTGATCGTTCAGGCTCTTATATTCCCAATAATAGACTATGCATCGGTAGTCTACAATGACTTGTCTGAAACACTGAACATCAAGTTGCAGAGAGTGCAGAACGCATGCGTTCGGTTCATAGCTGATGTGAGACGTGACGAACATATCACACCCCACTATATTAAGCTAAAATGGCTTAAACTCGTAGACAGGCGTACGCTATCAATTGTAGTACTTATCTCTAAAATAATGAAGTCCCAATGCCCCCCTTACCTCTTTCAGTCTTTCACGCGTATGGGTAGCATTCACAATCGTTCAAACAGGCACACAGCTAACACAGTTCAAATTCCAAAACATCGTACAGTAAAATGCAACAAGTCATTCATCATCACAGCAAGCCGCCTTTGGAACAAATACCTAATACAGACATATTCAAAAAACTCAACTGCCATGCTCAAAAGTAAAGTTCACCAAAGTCTGCTTTCGGGATATCATTAAAATGTAAGAAGTACTTGCGGAATTGATAAGATGTGTTGTAAATTGTAATTCATTTCAAAGTAAAAATAGTATTAGAATAAATATATAAGGTATTTTATACAATTAGTAGACTTAGTTTAAACATTTAGTTAATATGTTATTAGCTCAATAACTATAATATCACAAGTAATTAGTATTAACTACTGGAATCATGTTTAGTTTTGTATAAGAGCCAGATTTGGTCTAAACTTTTAGCCAATGTATTACTAGTTATAAGTGTACAGTAATTACTTTATAAGTTAAGCCTAGCCTGTTATTTTAATTATCACATTAGTATTAGTGTTATATTTAAACTACTTATATAATATGTATTATATATTATATATCATATATTGACATGTTGTGAACTAATATATGTAAGTGTAGAGGTCGGCTACACCAAAAGGGGCTCTATAGCCCTATGTAGCACGCCTTTAAGCCAATAAATATCAAATATCAAATATCATAGTTGCGTACCCGGGAACATCCCCTTTCCTCCCCTTTACATAAGGCTGGATCTAGCCCAGTATGGGGAATGATACCGGGTATTTAACACATGGCTCACTCACTCGTCTATCAACGACTTTGGCGTTTCCCTAGTCTAGTTGGCTAAGGCGCCCTTATACCCGGAATGTGGGAGACCTTGGTTCAATCCCCTGGTCGGAAAAGATTTTGTAGTTTATGGATTGTATTTAAAAAAATATTAATCGTGTTTTGAAATGCATATAACGCAGTTTAGTCTACATCAACTGTGACAATACTATGGAAAACATAGCCAGTACAAAATACGAGTAAAGATTGCAAGGTTTACTCAATCTCCCAGCGGAATTTGGGGGTACCTTGAACATGCAAGTTTTGAAAGACCTAGTTTGTCACTGCATAACTTCATTACAAATATTTTCCACTGTCTTCATTGCAACCGAGTAACATCTAAGAAGCAGTGATTTTTTCAAAAGAAAAACCATTTTGCCGTTTAAAAGAATTCCTACACATGTTAGGTCTATTTTTCAGTTTATTATTTCTTGTAAGTTTAAATCAAAATGGATTGTGCTCATTTTGTTAGCAGTTCTAAGTTACCTGGTCACGGATGAAAATATATTATATACATAAGAAAATTAAAAATAAACAATCACTTAGGCTTGCATTGTTAGTATTTAGTAAATAGTATATGAAATTGTAAATGTGCACGCACATACTTTCCATATACCCTACTGTAAGATATGGTTCTGTTATCTTAAGGGTCAACTATGTTAGATGCATTAATGGAAATAAAGCTTTCATTCATTCATTTATTAAAAATAATTAGATATTGATTCGTTAAGATTCATTTCTCCAACTGAAATCACATTCAAAAATTGTCTTTGTTTGTCTTATATAATGTCTGTCCTGTGATACGTACGTACTTTATTATTGCGTTTAAGTATTATTCTTGTTTGTGATTTGTTAAGATATAATACATTATACTATATATTATATTATAAATCCTTGGGTCTACATTAATTGTAGCTATTTCTCAACTCTGAAAACTTTTATTTTAATATTGTATGAGTTTTTTTATATTTTTTTTTATATATTATGTTTTTCTATATTTGATTCATTCATTAAATGCATTTGATATAATTTATGTTTGTTACCAAAATTGTTGTGTTATACACGTTGTTGGTATAATGCTACTTTTTCAAATATTTACTTAAATTATGTTTATTGTTGATTCTGCATCTATGTAATTAGATTGATTTAGTTGTCCTCCTTTGTAAATCAGTTTTTATAACTGAATAGGATGGACGTTAAATAAATAATAAAAAAATAATAAATAAGAGGAAGCCGGCCGGCGTGATTTGATGTTCGGCGCGTTCCTTGTCCTGCAGCCATTACATCTTAATACAACTTGGCATACTTGATAATGAAGGGCATCTGTACGCCTCTAACATATCAGATTTTCAATATTTTTCATAGATCAATCAGTAATGCGTAGTTATTTGGGTTTTTGACCATTTTGACATTCTAATTTACAGAAAATTAAATTTATTTTTTGTTTATTTTCTATGCCAATTAATGGAAAAATGCTCTGATAGATGCCTTTATAATTCATTTTTACACAATTATAAAATCACAAATAGGTAAGACTAAAATTATTTGAGAAATAACTTGAAAGCGCGTAAAATGAGAATGCCGGCCTCTTCTTAATTTATTAAATCTGTTATAATAGTAACAGTACGCACGTACGTATCCGTAATTATGAAATAAGATTCTAGTATGTGATTTGTTAAGCTATTTTCTACGTTTTGTGATTAAAATGTATCAACTATAATAAACATTGTTAGTTCTGGATTCTTTGGAGTATTCTTTTTGCTCGTCAACATTATCAGCCAACAATACAAGAATGTAAATTAACTTATATTCCCAATAGTAGATGCTTTTCGTACACATTGTAGACGAAAGTTTATAGTAACAGATTGAAATTAGGTCTGTAGAACCTTGATTTCGATGATTTCTAGTTAACTTTTAAAACTTTTTATCACAAGGCTCCATATCACTTAAACTTTAATGGCCATGTAGAATTTTAACGTTGTACACTCATCCGTTTGTTGAGAATCTCAGAGAAATTGAAACTTACAAGGCGGAGGAGTTACGGTAAGTGATTTAGACCATGTTCCATTCCACTTTTAACCCAGAAGGAATGTTCGCACCCCAACTAAAATTGGTATGGGTTGTTAGGTACCTAAATAGCTCTGATTAAGACAAATTTAAAGTTAATTTTTGCGTTTCAAGGAGGTTGAGAAACGCATTAAAAACGCAAATACCTGGCTTTTTGTACGGGGTGCCCGAGAGTACAAGCACATCACGGCTTGGCTGCAGGGCACTCGCCGGCTCCTATAATACTTTGTTTAATACAATCTTCCCGTGAACAGCATTAATGCCCATCTTACGACTTACTACTTAAATGTAGGGGATTTAGTTGAAATAACAAATCCAATAGCTATTTTATGAGGCTTGGTCTGAGATTTTGTCAAATATATTTTAGAAGGGGGAGGTATTGATCCAGGTATATCCCAAATAGTCTCAATGCGTAGTACGCAAAAAAACTCTTATCAGTGAATTATATTATTACTAAGCATGATTTGTGTGCGCCTAAACGTAATAAACAGATATTTGAACACATACTCGATGGTTCATGATCCCACACACTGCATGTAATAATAACCTTTTTCTGCCAGTATTGACTTATGCCTATCAAGTGTGACCTATTTACTAATTAATTATAACAATGTAACCACCATGTTACATTACTGTGCCAATAAAAATACGTTTTCCAAATATATTGAAAAAATACAAAATTTGACATTCATTGAAATCTTATGTCCTAAAAATAAATTTTAGGAAATTCCCTTGAATAAGCTTTCATAACATACCATGTTTGCTAGGTTTCAAAAATTCGAATTTATTACATTTTTATTTAGGGGATGATTACACCAACTCACCATATGGGGATTTTAGGGGATTCTTTGTATATTATTAGTTTTTTCTGAATCCAATGATACCAAATTCATTTTTTTTGCAATTTGTCCTAGTTTCGAACGCCTCAAATTTGCGGATAAACCCCGGACTATGATACCAACCAGCATAAGATCATACATTTTTTATATATATTGGGTAATATTCATTACTAGGAAGCTTCGCAAACGCTTTTTCAGGCGCGTTGATGGATGAGCGTAATTGTTAATGGGGTTGTTTCACTGAAAATGTATGAAAAACCAGCAATTTTGTATGAAAAATTGTTATGATTGTTTTTTAAGTTTACTTTTTTATTTATTGACTACATAAATTTATTTTATGCTGATATAATGCAAAAAAGCATTAAATGAATTTTTTTCTTGAGCGCTGCATGCTATTTTACATGGGAAAAATGGCTTACCGGTAATGATATTAGGCCTAATCTAGGGCTGTATAGAGTGTTATTCATAACAATTTTAGTCTGCAAGAAGCCTAGATTAACAGGTTATAAAGGTCCAGTGAATTCATGTTAAATAAATAAACGGAACCTTTAGGCGATGTTGTACTATATTTACCAAAAAACAACATAAATAAACATTAAATGCTATTATCTCGAAACTTTTATTCTAGCACATTTTCTAACATTTTTTCCTACTCCTTCTCCAGTTTTTAAGATAAAAGGATAATTTCGTTTTTAATGTGCTCACAAGTCTTATTCTGACAAATCCACTAATCACTTTTTTGATGAGATATATACTTTTTTAATTAAAATATGGCAAATATAGGTTTGTTACAAAAAATATACATTTTCCAACAATGCAAAAGAAAAAAATCATATTTATCAAACAAAACTAAAATTATAAAATCCGCCTGGTTAATGTTTAGATCTATTGTTTTTAATCTAAAACACTTTTCACTTAAAAAAAAGAATGAAAATTGAAAAATACTTAGCATTATCGCAGCATCATAGCAAAATCGTAAAATTGCAATTATTAAGAGAAATAAATGTTTGATTGGGCTCAAATTTCACACGAATATATTAATTCATAAAATTAAGGTTCTGTGCAAAAATCATTACAATCGGATAAAGCATGTAGGTGTTATAAGTCGAAGAATGTTTAAAAAATTAAAAAAAATCGTAAAATTGCGATTTTCATAAGAAATAATTTTTTGATTGCGCTCAAATTTCACACGAATATATTAATTCATAAAACTAGGAAAACGCGCCGCGTTGTTGGATGAGCGTAATTGGTGCATTGAGCTGCCATGTGTTTTGCGGATTTTCAGTTGTTCTGTAAAAGAATCATTACTTAGTTGAAGATTTATTTAAATTTATTTAAAAATAAATAAAAAATAAACTCTAATTTTTAAATTTTTAAATTAATCTTAATTTTAAAAAAGAAAAAAATCGCAAAATTTCGATTTTCATAAGAAATAATTTTTTGATTGTGTTCAAATTTCACACAAATATCTTAATTCGTAAAATTATGGTTCTGTGAAAAAATCATTAAAATCGGATAAAGCATGTAGGTGTTATAAGTCGAAGAATTTTTTTTAAAATAAAAAAAAATGGTAAAATTGCAATTTTTATGAGAAATAATTTTTCGATTGCGCTCAAAAACGTGGCAGTTCTAAGTTCAAAGATTTCGAAGGCCCATATTAAATTTCATCGCAATTGGAGTATTGGTTTAGCCGTCATCGTGTTAACAAACACACAATAATACAAACAGAAAAAAAGATAGAAAAAAAACATTCCGTAAATGGGATCAATATCTCGTTCGATGTAGGAAACTCGTATATAAATTTACTTAATAAATGGCATTGTGGTAGTGTAATCACCGTTCATACTCAGAAAAAACAAATGAAAAATAACAGTATGAAATTTTGAGTTTTATAAGTATTCCAACAGTTGAGACCCAATGTCGCCTATGGGAGACATAGGAATAATTTGCATAGTTGGCATTGTTGTATTCTCAACAGAGTAAAAAACCCGATTGCATCTTGTTAACACAATGTTCTAGTATTTAAATAATGTTTGTATCATTCACATTGACAGCAACTAGAATTAATTACAGCATAATTACCATTACACAGCCATCTTGAATACAATTTCATAAAAATAGGCCTAATCAGGTGAAAATAACAGCTTCAGTTTTAGTTTTTTTGTAAGTTGGACAATTTGTAACTATAGTTACCATCTGTTGGCAACAAAATTAACTAATGTAGTGCCTGGCTCGCATCTCTAGATCAACCATTTAATTATTTTCTAATGCTCTATTTAGTGTCTCTCATAGGGGACGCTGGGTCTGAGGAGGATAAAGAATAAAGAAAAAATGGATATAAAGCAATAATTGATATGATATTGTGATAAGAATTGCTAATGGCACAGAAAACAGCAATGATGTACAGTAGTATGTGTCTATAGTATAATTATATGATGATTGATTGATTAGTGTTCATGTTAAAGTAGAGTAGATGCAAAATAATAGTATGCCCTACTAGATTAAGAATTCATATAGAATAAAGAAAAGTTGGATACAAAGCAATATTGATATGATATTGTGATAAGAATTGCTAATGGCACAGAAAACAGCAATGATGTACAGTAGTATGTGTCTACTGTCTATAGTATATATGATGATTGATTGATTAGTGTTCATGTTAAAGTAGAGTAGATGCAAAATAATAGTATGCCCTACTAGATTAAGAATTCATATTGAATAAAGAAAAGTTGGATACAAAGCAATATTGATATGATATTGTGATAAGAATTGCTAATGGCACAGAAAACAGCAATGATGTACAGTAGTATGTGTCTATAGTATATATGATGATTGATTGATTAGTGTTCATGTTAAAGTAGAGTAGATGCAAAATAATAGTATGCCCTACTAGATTAAGAATTCATATTGAATAAAGAAAAGTTGGATACAAAGCAATATTGATATGATATTGTGATGAGAATTGCTGATGGCACAGAAAACAGCAATGATGTACAGTAGAATGTGTCTAATATACCTACACAATCCAAGGAAGCGTGTAAGCACATATCCAACCAAATACAAAAATTTGTAAAAAAAAAAACGGCAGCCAAGCTCTCCTTCAAAAGTCTTCGGCTGTGAATGCTGTGAGATATAGAAGTTGAGCCAAGCTTTTTATTCTTTCTCCCTAGTTTCGCTTTGAAAATAAGTAAGATCATTTCGCCTGTTGACGAGCGCCAAGCCAACGATTTTTGTGGTAAAAAAGTAAAATTTTTAAACTCGAAATCATAAAAAAAATTCTTGGCCATAAACCAAATTCAATGGCCAAGCCATTGACATGACAGGATTAGTTAGATTCCAAACGCCAAAAACCGACTTTTTATTTAGCCCGGGGCGGTATAGGGAGTTGGGGGACCTCCCCAAAGGGGAAACTTCTTTATCGACTCTGCTAATACATTTAAACTTCTCATTGAGCTTCAGTAATAACAGAGTCGATAAAGAAGTTTCCCCTTTGGGGAGGTCCCCCAACTCCCAAGTCAAAACGGAATCTAACGTCCTGCGCGCTGAGAGCGGCTCCAATGTGAAACTAATAAAAGCACTGCACGCTAAATACGGTCAGTAGATTATCGATGTGCAGTGACGCTGAAATCAACAAACAACAGACGAAACGTCAAACTTCAATTTTATTTCAATCATATAAGCCCTGGGCCCTAGTCTTTTAAAACGATTTACTTTTGATTTATTATTGGACTATAAAGTGTTGCGCAGGCGTCAGTGACATTTTCGTGCGAAATATTTGAGATATGCCTTGTTCAAGCCTAACGGACGTAAGTGTAGCTAGGCCAAGGCCACAATACAGTTTTCAGACGTAATACGCCTAGGCACTCAAATCGAAATCTTGAACAATACATATTGTCGGCCTAGCTCCTAAGCTTAGGTCTACTCCATCAGGAAATATCCTCATTAATAAATAGAGTTTGCTTTATGCCAAAACATTCGCCAACATTCGATCGTATTTAATATTTTGACGTTTTACGCCATTTGTCGTCAACGACTGTTAACAATTATAGTAGAAAAGTGACGTAGTTTTATTGTAGTAGTTCCATCAATCGTCACACAGAGTCGCGCGGAACGTTAGATTCCTAACGCCAAAAACCGACTTTTTATTTAACCCAGGGCGGTATAGGGAGTTGGAGGACCTCCCCAACGGGGAAACTTCTTTATCGACTCTGGTAATAACAAGTGAAGTCACCTTTATTGTTGGGACTCAGCTTCCTATATGATCATGGTGCAGTGACACCTAGATCATATATGACAAAGGTTACTTGAATTAAGACAAAACATAATCAAAATGTGCAAATCTAATAAAATACAACAATACGAACATTTAACGATACCAACGAAACGAAACGAAACATCTGGCGCGGAGAAGAGTTTAGGCGCTCAGCTTTCTGTTTTTTTTTTCTTTAGGTAAACGTCATAATTCTGACACCGTTATCAAATTTCTCTCTTAGGTTAATAAATAATGAATACCTCTATCTATCTAGTACACTTATTTCTAAATTAATCAATTGATTCTGAATTAAAAATGAGTAAAATCACCTAAAATTTACTAATTTTTGGTCAACTTCGATTTTTTTACTCAAATTTGCATACTGTATATCAACTTTTTAATCAATGCGAACGTGCAGGTTAATTTTGTTTTATGGTGAGATAAACGGTTTGGAGGGAATTTCCAGAATTTGAAACCATGTTTTCGATTTCCCATTTTTTACGTTTTGCACATTATGTCTCGCAATGGATCTTTATGGCTTATTTTTTAAACCAATTGCGGATATCAATATAAAAGTATTTTATTAACATGCATGCAAAATTGGTAATGATATTACCAACCGTTCAGCAGAAATCATCAACACCTGAGTGCGCGCATTTGAGTTGGGAAAGAACCTAAGCTATCCAATATTTTGACATTTTTGTATCGTACACATTTTTTTATCAGTGTTGGCGATGAAAAATACGTGATTTCTTCATCTCTATCTATCGTTACCATGTTAAATTACATTCGTTGCCCAGCATTCGCCCAAAGTTAGGAGAAACTGCGACGCCTTACGTCTTTGTAAATAAATATCGTATATAAGGCACCGTATCGCCAACGCCAACTCCAATGGGTCACACTATAGTGGTCGCAACGAATTTACGAAAGAATGCAAGTGGCTCGAAATTGTTTTCCCAACATAACAACTTTGTCAATTCAATTCACGCTAGCTCAGCGTGGATCTTGCACACGGAGGAACTCGGTGATCTTGCACAGATAATTTTTGCTTGCGTTGGTAAAAGATATTTCTCTTTCATACACAAAGGCAACATTCCTTTTAACGCACATTCATTCTACCCCCACCACTACCAAGTATCTGCATTCTTTCGTTGGAGCAAGTATACTGATCATGCAAACCTAGCAAATGTTGAGATGTGAAGTTGGCTTAAGTTTGCCGTCTGCCAGCTCCGACGTCCCTAATCAGCGGTAGATTCAAAATTACTAAACATTATAGATTCGGTCGCCTGTGTCACTTGCCTGTGTTTATCAGTTTATTTAGTGTAACACTGCAGTAATCACTATGTCTAAGCATCCTGAGTGACCCTGACAATAGACTACTGTAATGTAGGTCTACTTGTCATCATAACCTCAAAAACGGCTATAGCCACAAACCGCCATATTCAATTAAAAATATATATCTAGACGGCGCTGCAATCGCAATACCATCGAAGGACGTCAAAATAACTGCCCAATAGGCCCATTTGGTAGGCGCTTTAAGCGCCTGTCAGACGATCAAGAAAATGGCGCGAGTTGGCTCACGCGGCCTCATACTATCTCATTAATCATTAGCTCATGACAGTGTGAACTAGTAGCCTACTAGTAGCATAGATAGGCTAAATCCATAAGCTCTTTGTATATTATTATATTAATTAAAACATTTAGGCCTCATTGTAAGATTAATCAAATTTTTATTTGAATTTAATTGCATTATATTCTTAGTTTATGTTTATTTAATAATTTATTTAATTTAAAATAAATATTTTCCAAATACCCTTGTATAGTAATCCTCCACGGAAGATTAAAAGGGTACAAAATTACAATGTATGTACAATATATTATGTAACATAATTTGTATTGGAAATAAAACCTAGTACTACTACTACTACTCTCTGGGAGTAGGCCTGCACTCGTTTACATGGAACTCACCGCCTCCCCGTCAGACGGTGAGCCAGCGAGCGCGAGCTCGCGCTCGCCACGAAAAATGTCCAGCTTGTTCAACTTCCTAGCGAGCCGAGGTAGCGAGAGCCAATCAGAACCCACTTCCATAACACGTGACCAGTGAACACCAATAGGTGGCGTTATTGTTACCTTCATTGTCTGTCGTGTGACAAGGATGGTAATAAACTCGCGCGAGCCAACTCGCGCGATTTTCTCGATCGTCTGACAGGCGCTTAAGGTAAAGCCTTTTCGTCCATCGCTTTAGGCCCATGTCGGCTTCAAGGTAAGTATACGACGTCTACGTTAGTATTTAGAGGTTTGGGTCACAATCACACTCTATTTGAAAATAAGTGCGTGGGAAAGAGAAGAAGATTGTGTTACTTTTTAAAACCCTGCGCAGCATAATGATGTGCTGTAGAAACTTTTGAACTGTGTCCTCGACCTGTAGAGGGATGTTCTTCTATCTCGTAGACTTGCATAAATTACAAATTTACCCCACTCTATATTTTAACTAGGAAAACGCTTAGGCCCCGCCGCGTTGTTGGATGAGCGTAATTGGTGCATTAAGTAGCCAAGTGTTATGCGGATTTTCTGTTGTTCTGTGAAAAAATCATTACTTAGTTGAAGATTTTTTTAAAATTTATTTAAATTAAATTAAAAATAAACTTTAATTTTAAATTTTTTTAATTAATCGTAATTTTAAAAAAGAAAAAATTCGTAAAATTTCGATTTTCATAAGAAATAATTATTCGATTGTACTCAAATTTCAAACGAATATATTAATTCGAAAAATTAAGGTTCTGTGAAAAAATCATTACAATCTGCTAAAGCATGTTGATGTTATAAGACAAAGAATTGATTTAAAAAAGAAAAAAACCGTCAAATTTCGATTTTCATGAGAAATAATTTTTTCGATTGCGCTCAAATTTCACACAAATCTTAATTCATAAAAAAAAGGTTCGTAAAAAAAATCATTAAATGGGATAAAGCATGTAGGTTTTAAAAATCGAAAAAATTTTTAAAAAAAAAAAAAATCAAAAAAAATCGAAAAATTGCGTTTTCGAAAAATTTTTCAAGGGGGGCGCTCAACGGGGGCAGTTCTAAGTTCAAAAATTTCAAAGGCCTCCATAAATTTCATCGAAAGGGAGTATATAATAATAATAATAAATAAATAATAATAATAATAATAATAATAATAAAAATAATAATAAAATAATAATAAAATAAATAATAAAATATAAAAATAAAAATTTAATAAAAATAATAAAAATAAAATAAAAATAATAAGGTTGTGTTATTACACTCTTAAATAACGGGGTAAAATGCCCGAAAACCGTCAATATTAATTTTAAAATAATAAAAAAATAATATAATAATATAAAATAAAAATAAAAATTAAAATAAAAATAATAAAAAAATAAAAATATAATTTTAATAATAATAATTTTTTTTTTTTTTTTTTTTTTTTTTTTTAAAATAATAATTTACTGCAATTTTGTATTATAATACTTTGACATCGTTTCCAAAACCCAATAGGGCTTGTCGGGGATTATTTAGTTATATTATTATCATGGTTTGACAGACTTAGTTGAATTTACATTATTTAACAAAAAATTTCATAGGCTAATTAAAACTTAAAAAAAATTATAAAACAACGAAAATACTACTTTCTATTAAAATTTGATATCAGAATGGGCGTGAACTTTTCCAACCCCACAGAAACGAAACGTAAACAAAAACTTTTATAAATTAAATTTTTTTAAAATATAATAAAAAAAAAATAAAAAAAAAAAATAATAATAATAATAAAAAATAATAAAAATAATAATAAATAATAATAAAATAATAATAATAAAAATAATAATAATAATAATAATAATAATAATAAAAATAACAAAAGGAACAAAAAGGTGCACACAAAATGCATATGGATGAAAAGAGCAGCTTATTATAGTATTTTAAAAAACTGAAAAGGAAAAAAAGGGGAAATCTTCAGTAGCTTGTAATTTTTGGTCTGATATGAGAAAATTTTAAAAGAATTTAAATTTTTTTTGTTCCGCCTTTAAAATTGTAAAATTATTTTGAAAAATTTAAATTACATTTAAAATTTTATGAACTTTTCACCCAATAATATTTCTTTTTTATTGTGAATGACATTTATCACCCACGCGAAATAAAAAAAAACTAGTGTTTGTGCTTCGTATCCGCTCGTCTGGCCAGCTGCGGTATTGTATCATGTCCTGTACCTGTGTGCAGGAATCAAATAACATGTCGTCAAATCTTATGTGCGGAATAAAATGTCTTATCTTTTCATGCGCTCATTATCGGCAATGCACCCGAACTCTGGTCATTAGTGACGTCACACATACTTGGGGAGTGTGAAACATTCTTTTTCAACATTTGCGCAACCACAATTTGCACTGCGTGCATAAATCCCGAGGGAATACAGCCCCCGGGGCTTGTGTGTGTTGCTATGCATTTTTTGGGTGGTTGGGGTATCAATAAACTATCTGAGTTTCATCATGCAACTACGTCACTTTTTTTTTTGAACCGTGGGCCCGAAAAATACCCCCACTTCTGCCTAAACCCAGGGCAAAATAGACTAACCAATTTCAACACTCAATTTCCGTGACACTCAAAAAATCATCAGTCGAAACAAACGCTAGCAAAAAAGGCTGATTCTTAAAAAAACCCCACTTATTTGGGTCTCTCGAGGAGACTTCCTTCCGGGTTGGGGTCTAGCGGGCGGATAAACCCAGGAATTTGGGGCGAAATTTGGAACTTCAAATCTTTTTGGATTTTGGAATTTGGGAACGTGGGCGAACTTGGGCGAAATTTTGGGAATTTGGGAAACTGGGCGAGAACTTGCCCCGGGACCGGGTAAATATCTAAAAATCTACGATCGCGATAACAGGAAAAAACACTTGCTATATACAAACAAACTTTTATAAAATGGCTGGCTAACTTTTTATTATTGAGAATTTTTTATTTTTTTGAGAAACTTTTTATTATTGGAACTTTTTATTATGAAACTTTTATTTTGGAACTTTTGAAAATTTTGATAACAGTTTTTGTAATTGTAATGTAACATAATTGTTTTGATTCATTAATTGTATTTTGAAACTGTTTTTTTAAAATTTGTTTTAACCCTTTCTTTGTCTGAGGGCCCCCACTAAATTTTTCATTTCAGTTTTCTTAAATTAAACTTCAGCATTGGGCAAGACTACTGACTTGAGCTAGACGGCGCACTTTTCAAAATTGGTTATTTTTTTTTCTAAACGCTGTTTGCTTTAGTGACGTAAAATTTTGTTTGATTGTTTTTAAAAATTTTTGAAAAAATAAAGTAGTTTTTTTTTGTTTTAATTTGTTGTGGGAAGGGCTATTTTGTGACAAGCTTACATAGACTACAAAAAAGCTTTATTCTTTTCCGACGTTTGGGTTTAAATCAAAGTTTTTTGATTTGTAAAAGGGGTAAATCCCAGTTGATAAGGGTGCTTAAGCTCTATGAATTCATGGAAAATTAATATAATTCTAAAAAACCAATTCAGTTCTTTTAAAAATTAAAAATAGGAAATAATGAGAGGGATTTCCATGGGGCACCCTTAGCCTCATGGTTTTGTCTCGCTTAAAACCCTATCAGAGCTACTTAATCAAAAAAATGCTGGATATCGCCTTCCCTGTAAAAAAATAATGACAAGGATAACACATCTGCTGTAATGGATGATTTAAATGTTGGAAATAAAAAGAAGAGCTAAAATTTTTAATTGACATTGTAAAATTATTAGTGAAGACATTCATATGGAATTGGGATTAGAAAAATGTGCTTCAATGCATTGAAAAGTGGAAAATTGCAAGAACTGAAAATTACAAATTTTGTTAATCAAAAAATTCCAATATAAAATAGCGAAGAAAGATCAATACCTGGGAAATGGGCAAACATTATTTTTAAACCCAAAAAGGAATTAAAAAATGTTTTAAACAAAGTATAAACATAGAGTTAAAACTGTTTTAAAAACAAATGTTAAAGGAAGCTATAAAATCAAGCTTAAAATGCGGGGTTTCCCAATCTTGATTTTTTCTTTTGGGTTTTGTGAAGGGGTCGATGTGGACTTGATGGACCTAATCTTTAACAAAGAAAATGACCTTTTTCAGACTCACCCCCAAAAAAGCCTTTCTGAAAGGTTAAAAAACCCGGGGGAAAGGGGGGAAGAGGGGGTAATATTGGGTGTTGTCTATTGCAAGTTCATAAACTCAGATCATACTTTTTTTAATTCTACATTCCATTATCCCCAAAAACTTAAACTCCGAGATAAAACATAACTCCCCTCAGGCTAAATGACGATTCTTTCCATCCAAAATATACAAGAAGATTTAATATAAAGATGAATTCGGGAAATACAAAAATAAAATTCATGGGAGGTCCCCCGAAAAGCACCAGCAGCCAAATTTTTGACATTGTTAAATCAGTTAGTTGGTTTAAAAGGAATTTGTTTGCTGAAACCGAGGTTTAAAATGTTCCCTCCAAGATAAAATTATAATACCAAAAACTAAAAAAATTCATCTCAATCCAATGCAAGATATGTGTAGAAAATAAAAAAAGTTTACCAAACAAAAACCTTTTATAGCGGGGTGCCCTTCAATTGCCAACACTGGTAATCTCAAGGCATAATCAGGTAGCAAAAATGTTTATAAACATCTGGGAATGAACGAACATCTACTTGAAATCCCCCTCCTTTTTACAATATTCTCCTGCACCGTGATTAAAAATGCAGAATTTATAATGTATTGGGAAAAAACAGGTTATAACAGCCCAAAACCATAGCCAAAAACCGCCATTTTATGCAAAAATCAAACAAAATTCTATCTAATTGGCATTGCGACCCCATGGAAAAAATATGAAAACCGAGAACACTGGGTGAAAGATATAAAATTTAAGTCAAAAAATAACAAATTTTTGGAAAATAAAAACTGTTACTGTCGGCCCTATCGTGATCTCACCATGGAGTCTTACCATTTTTCCTCTCTGCCAGACTAAAATCCCTGGTCTGTCTGCAATCTCTACATCAGCATGCAGAAAGCGTCATCCTAAAAAGTGCCCATACCCAAATTTTTGCAGTAATAAATCTCTCTCTCTCTCTCTCTCTCTCCTCTCCTTCTCTTCTCTCTCTCTGTTTCTCTCTCTCCCCCTCCCCGCTCTCCTTTTAAAAGTTTTTCCCCTACAATTGCTTGTTTTATAGATATAAACTTTTTTTTGATTTTGTTATCTCACTCATCTTTATTTTTTTTTGTTAATTTGATTAATTTGTCTAAAATACTTGTGTACTATACTTATGTTTTTCGCTGTTATAATGAAACTTTTTTGGGTTTGGGGTCTCACCCCGCCTTGTTATACCAAACGAAATGCCCGAGATTGTTTGAAAAAAAAAACACTAAATAATAATAATGGGGACAAAACAAAAAAGGGGGGAAAAAATGGAAAAAAGGTTAAAACATAGAATCACGTACTAGAGGGGTTTTGGACTTACAGCATTCTATAAATAACACATGGGTGTCCTGGGGAACAATAAACCAGTTTTTTTGAAAAAGCCGGACATATCCATGTGAGAAGATTTCGATTGAAATGTGAGATTATTTGGACACATGAAACAAGATTGAAAGCTCTAGCGGGACTTTAAAAAAATATTTCAGTTAGCAGAAGACCGAAAAACAAATTGTTTTGAGTAATGAGAAACTGTTTTACGGAAAATAGGAAAAAAAGTTTTGGTTGACAAAAGCAATATTCCTCCTCCTTCTTCTAAAAAAGCCTTGGAAATATTTGGGGCAACTTTGTCAAAAAACCAAAAAACTTTAAACCCGAGGCCCAAAAGCTTCCTCATTAGAACAAAGAACGATGAAAAGGGAAAAGCCGGATATATATAAATGTGACATCACTAGCAATAAAAAAAAATCATAATTGGAAAGCTCCTGGGTAGATGGAAAACGAACTTTGGGGGAAAAGACTAACGCCGTCATTGTAAAATACAGGATTTTTTTAAAACAAGACTTCACGACCCTCCTTGTTCCAGGTTCTTTCCAAGGTATAACTAATTGAATTCAAGACGGAGACAGATCGGGCCCCAAAAATTATAGACCCTCATTGCTTCCCCAAACCCTTTTAAAATTCTAACATCAAACTTTTCCCTTAAATTTACAAAAATTTTTCAGAACTAAAAATTTTAGCGTGGGGCAGAAAGGGTGCACACAAAATGCATATGGAGTGAAAAAGCACTTATAATTGATAGAAATTTTACAAAACCTGCAAAAGGGCAAAAAAAGGGAATCTATCAGTACTTTCTAGACTCAAAAAAACATTTTATTCGTTCCGCACGTTGGTTAATAAAAGTTCTTGATTTGTATAAGGTAAACCCCCCAGTTGATAACGGTGCTTAAACTCTCATGAAATTTATGGGGAAAAAATATAATACTAAAACCAAATTTAAATTCTGTTCAATTGAAAAAATTGGGAATAAAAAAGGGGTCTTCCAGGGGACCCCTTAGCCCTCTATGGTTTTTTCTCGCATTTAACCCATATCAGAGCTACTTAATCAAAAAAATGCTGGATATCGCCTTACCTGTAAAAAAATAATGACAAAGGGTAACAATCTGCTGAATTTGGGTGATTTTAAAATTTGGAAAATCAAAAAAAGAGCTCAAAAAATTTAATTTTCATTGTAAAATTTTTTAGTGAAGACATTCATATGGAATTTGGATTAAAAAATGTGCTTCAATGCATATGAAATGGAAAATTGCAAGAAAAATGACAATTACCAAATTGGTGTTGGTCAAAAAATCCCAAACATAAACAATAGCGAAGAAAGATACAAAAACCTAGGAAAAAGGGGAAAACTTATTCTTAGCCACAAGAATTAAAAAAAAGTATTTAAACAAAAAATGAAAATAGAGTTAAAACTTCTTAAAACAAATGTTTTAAGGGAAACTATAAAATCAGGCATTGAAGCATGACTTACCAAAAATTGACCTTTTTATTTGGTATTGTGAAAATGGCCAGATGTGGACTTGATGGACCCAATCGTTTAACAAGAAACAAATACCTTCCAGAAATCACCACCCAAAGCATCTTCTGAAGGTTAAAATACCACGGGGAAAGGGGGAAGAGGATTGGTAAATATTCGTTCGTGTGCTATTTGCAATTTTTATAAACTCAGATCAACTTTTTTTAATTCTCATTTCCATTATCCCAAAAATTAAACTCCCAGTAAAAATATAAATCCCCTCAGGTAAAAGACGATTCTTTCCATCCAGAAAAATACATAAAGATTTAAATATGAAGTGAATTCGGAATACTAAAACATTCATGGGGTACCCGAAAAGCATCCAGCAGCCAAAAATTGAATTTTTAAATCAATAAGATGGGTTTTACAAAGGGGGTTTTTTTTTCTGAAACCCAAGGTTTATGTTCGCCATCCAAGATCAAAATTTTAAATACCAAAAACTAAAAAATTCATCATCAAATCCAATACAATGATATGTTAGAAAGCAAAAATTTCGGAGACTAGACCCCTGTTATAGCTGGGTACCTTCAATTGCCCAAAACGGGTACTCAGTAGGCATAATCAGGGACAATGATGTTTTTTCAACTCTAGGAATGAAAGCACATCTACTTGCATCCCCCCCTCATTCAAGTATTCTCCTGCACCCTTTATCGAAAATGCAGAATTTAAATTTTTTTGGGGTACACAGGTTTAAAAGACAAAAACCTAGACCACAACAAAACCCGGGCATCTTTTATTTTATAAAACTAAAAAGAATTCTATCTAATTGGCATTGCGTCCCCATGGGTAAAAAAATTGAGAAAACCGAGAACACTAAGGTGGAAAAATATCAAATTTAAGTCAAGAAATAAAAAAATTTTGGAAAAAGAAAACTGTTACTGTCTGCCTATCGTGATCTCACCCTGGAGTCTCCATCTTCCCTCTCTGCCAACTACAAGCCTGGGTCCCGTCTGCAAAACTCTACATCAGCATGCAGAAAGCAGTCATCCTTCAAACGTGCCACATAGTCAGAAGATTTTTGCAGTAATCACTCTCTTTCTCACTCTCTCTCTCTCTCTCTCTGGCTGGCCTTAATCCCGCCTGGAAAATAAAGACGATTATCTATCTATCTATCTATCTTTCAAAGATTTTGCCATACAATTGCTTGTTTTATAGATAGAAACTTTTATTGATTTTGTTATCACACTCATCTTTATTATTACAGTATTTTGAAGGGGGGTTTTTGTGTTCTACAATAAAAATTGTACTAACTTTTTTTCACGCTGAATAAAAGTAACTTTTTTTTGGGGTTGGGGGTCACCCCGCCTTGTTTATACCAGGACAAAATGTACCTGAGATTTTTGAACAATAAAACCCACTAATAATATTAATAATAAAATAATAATAAATAATAATAATAATAATAATAATAATAATAAAAATAACAAATAATAAAAAATAATAAAAATAAAAATAAAAATAAGCAGTTTCGAAAAGTTTGCCCCGACTGGGGTTTTTTCGACAACGCTATGAAACAATAACTATGTCCTTAAAACGGCTTATGCTCAAAACTTAATTCATACATCCCAAAACATGGGGATGAATGTATTGAATTTTTTCATGCGTTTTTTTCAGTTTGACGCTACATCGCAGTCTTCTGTGAAATTTTTGTCATGAAAACAAAAATCACAACAAATAGCAGTTTTTGGGAAAAATTTTTCTGTGGCCCCGGGAGCTTAATTGTAGAGATAGGGACGTTAAACCCGGGGGTTTTTTGAGTTCGAACCCCCGCGGGGCAAACTTTTTTACAAATGCATGAATCAAAAACTATTCCTTAAAACGGGTTAGCTTAAAAAACTATATTCTAATAATAATAATAAAAATAAATAATAATAATTATTTTTTTTAATTTATTTTTTTTTTGAATGTATTTCATACAAACTCGGTTTTAACCGGGGCTAACATGTTGTACGGACTTACGTTCAAGTACTTCCATGAGTACCTATTACATACATATTACTTTTGTCTTAACTCTACGTAAATAAGTCATTTATAAATTGTAATATTGTTTGTAGATGATGTTTTTTTTCTGCTGTGTACGGTCGTGGCCGATTTCTCGTCGCCATCCTAGCATTTGCTCTTCGGACTATGGGAAACCACGAAAACCATGTCAGGATGGAAGCTGTCTCGAAATCTCGAAGTATTATTATTATTATTATTATTATTATTATTATTATTATTATTATTATTATTATTATTATTATTATTATAATAGTAATAATAATAATAATAATAATATTTTTTTAATTTTTAATTTATTTTTTATTAATAATAAAGCATATTATTACACATCAAACACATTCTATAGATTCGATATCCCACAAAGCTTCTTCAGAAGCTTGTCTGTGAGCTAATTATAATATACAAAATTACGGACAATGTAAGAGCATAAAAATCAATATCACATTATGTCAGACACAGGACATTATACTAAATACTAATTAATATAATATAATCGATACAATATGTCAATAATCGTAAACACATTGAGCTGCAGTTGCCAAATTATTATCAATTATAAATACATTCAGCCTGCACATTAAAATAGTACATATAACAACTAAATAAATTATAATATTAGATAAATTTAATACAAAATTAAACGTTATACTAAATTAAACGTCATTAAACAAGAGAAATTCTTTTACTTTTAACTTAATTTTTACTTTTTTTATCTAAACTTTTTATTTCCCTTTGGGGCAAAAAATTAAAAATTTTCTGGGGTTTTACACTTTTTTTTTTAGCGCCCTTTTTTAAACCTTTTTTTTTACACAAAAGGGGAACTCGAAAGTTTTTTAAGCGGTTCGTTCTTGTGAAATCTTATGGTCGATTTCGTTTTTAACTCTTAATTTAAAAAATAATAACTTAAGTTTAACCCTTATACGTAAAAAAATTTAAAATTTACAGGGAGAAAACCCAAAGTAAATTTCGAAAATTTTCATTTGGGGAAACCCACAGCTCAGTTATGGATTGGGAAAGGATAGTTTTTTAAAAAATTTTTTATCTGCAATTTTGGAAATTTGTTTTAATGTACCCCTTTGGGGCATTTCCCCAGGCCAACACAGAAAAAAGGTTTGATTGATCAACTAAAAAAAAATTAAACCGTCCCCCGAAGTTGAAAGGGGAAAAAAGGGATTTTTAGGGGTAAAATTTTGGCTCCAAAATGGGCGAATCCGTTACAAAAACTTAAATGAAAGGATTTTCCCACGAAAACCCATTTGGGGCTTTTTTCAATCCCCAAAGGGACACAATGACTATCCCACTGATCAAAAATTTTTGTTTAAAAAGTGCAGTTTTTTCCCAACAATTTTTTAAAGGGAACTTATTTTTGGCAAACAATAAACTAAAATTTATACGTTTTCAACTAATGAGTTTTTTGGTCAAACCATTATTAAGTAAATAAAATAATAATAATCCTAATAAAAATAAAAATAATAATAATCTAAAAAAATAATAATAATAAAAAAGATAAAAAATAAAATCAAATAATTAATAATAATTTAAAAAATTTATAAAAACGAAAAGGGAGGAGTTTTGAGAAGGGAAAAACCTCATCACCCCCCTAAAATTGATAAATTTCATTGAGAAAGTGTTTTTAATTTTTTTTTAAGTGAAATTTGGACTTTAAAAAACCAATAACAAATAATATGTGATTTTAAAAAGGGATAGTAAAAAATTTTCTAGAAAAAGGGAAAAAGTGGGGAAAAACCCAGAAAGGGGACTTTTCCCTGCAGGAATTCACTTCAGACCCCCCCAAAAGGCGGGAAAAAAAAATGGGGGCAGACCCATCAAATGGCAAAAGGGATATAACGTGGTGATGCGTAGCTTTTATAGGGAAACCTTTTATTAGGGGACTTTTTTAATAGGTTATCCCCAAGAGCCCCAAAATAGAAGATTTTGTTCGGGAAACCCTTGGTAAATTTAAGTGCGCAGAGAATAGCCCCCAAAAGAAAATTATAGTTAAAAAAAAAAATTTTTACCAGTAAACATTTTAATTAACAAAAAATTAAGACGAAAAGTAAAAACAAAATAAAAGCCATCAAATGAAAAACGGCGCTCATCGACAGAGGACAGCGAAGAAGAAAAAACCATTTTGATACCAAAAACACTATACTTCCAAAATTTAAACCTGTAATGCCATACCTGTTACAACTTCCAGACCTTCCCCCCCCCCAAGTTATACCAAAAATTTCCCGCCCAAAAACCCAAAAAACGTCCAGAAAATACTGGGAAGGGCCCCAACCTACCGAACGTCCGGACCTCCGAAAAACCCCGGACCACCAAAACGTCCAAACCCAAACTAAAAGATTCCCAAAAACCTTAAAAAAAGATCAAATACCCAAAAAGACTAGACGATCAAACAAAAGGGGTTTTAGAATAAAAACCGCATTAAAAAATACACCTGACATTACCCTCAAAAAACCCCCAAGCTTTGGGTTTTTTGCAACACCTGTCAGATTTTTTGCGACGGGGGAACCAAAAAAAGACCATACATCCCTATCCCCAACATTCAAAAAATGAAGACAGCGGTAACAAAGGGAACACACATTTTTTTAATCCAACACAAAAAACGAACTTCCCTTTTCAGGGCCCTTCAGGGGCAATTTTCTGTTTCAAAGGGTGTAGCAGTGATTAGATACTTGGGGTTAAAGGGGAAAATCTGCTACCTCTTTAAAAACAAAACAAGAGAAGAAAAATTTCCCAAAAAGGGAACAGCGACAATTTTGGGGGAAACCCATTTAGTTTAGGAAAGATATCGGTTAAAAAATTGGAACAATTTTCGAATGGTAAACGATCTAAAAATGTTTGGGACTCTACTGCCAAAAAAATATTTGAAAGAATCAAAAGGGTTCCAAAAAAACCTGAAACACTGAAAAAATTCCTTTACGGGAAAATTTTGGATACCTTAAACAAAAAGTAAAATGGGCCCCCCCCCCCTTGCTAAGAGATTAAAAAAAAATTTTGAGAATGTAGCATTAGAAAAGAAAAAAAACCGAAAAGGTTTTAAAAGAAAAAAAAAAAAACAGTTTTTCCAAAAAAATATCTAGTACCGAAAGGAAAAACAGGAAATGGAAAACCAAAAAGACGGAGATTTGAAAGAGTTTTTGGGGAGGAATATGGGGTAACCCGGTAGCACCCCAACCAGGGGGCACCAAATTGGGTTCCAAAACGAAAGAGCTAGGATGAGCGAGGGGTTTAAAGAGGGTTAGATTCGAAAGTTTAACGTTGTGAATTAAAGGCGACAATCAGTGCTACAAAAATGCTGGAAACCCCCAGGGAAAGAAATTTTTAAAAAATTTTGGTATAAGAAATTCAATTAAATAAATCAAAATCAAATTAGAAAATGCTCAAAAGAGTTTTTAAATGGGGGTTAAAGAAATACCCGAAATCTTTTCGAAGGAGTAAAACCCTTTTTCAAAAAAGAAAGATAATGACACGAAGAAACCCCCCTAAATATCGGCCAAATTTCATGTTTTACCAACCCATTTTATAAAAAAATTGACTTCATGAAAAACCAAAAAAAGTTTTAAAGCGTTGCAAAAAAACAATATCATGGGCCCAGGAAAAAAAATGTGCCCGTAAGAACTCGCCGGGATTTAAAGAACAACTCATTATCACCTACTGGAATGAACCCAAGGGACACAAAAAGAAAGGAATATTCACGTTTAAAATACATTTACTACCAAGGGAAAACTTTTTTGACCAAACCACACACTGGCTTATTTATATTTTACAAATATAAAAAAAATCAACCCCGTAAATTTTAAACTTTTTTAAGAAAGTAATGAAGACCTGGAGAAAAAAAACACTAAAACTAAATATGAAAAAAACCCCAAAATAACTACAGATCCAATCCAAATTAAAAAAGGCATTTTCCAAGGTGACTCTTTTTGCTTTATTATGGTTTTTTCTTTTTCATTAAACCCCACTGTCGCATATGGCCCTTTAAAGAAACAAAAAACGGATTTTAAAATTAAGGACCAAAAATATGGTATGTCCCCCACAATTTCTCAAACCCATTTTTTCATGGTTTATCTAAAAATTATATGCATTTTAAATTTGTTCAATAAAAAAGGTTTTAAACAATACAAAATTTGAAATTTTGTTTAAGATATCTGCATGGAGTTTTTGGGGTAGACCCGTTAAAACCCTAAATATTATCTAGGGAAAGGGGAAGGTTTACGCAGGCAGAAAAGTTTCCCTCTAGATAACGGGAAAAAGGTTGGAGTAATGGATGATAACGAAAAAATTTCAAAAATTTTGGGGTTCCACAAGCTGCCAGAATTGAACTAAAAATAATGAAAAAAAAAAATTTTATCTAGTTTCCCGTTAGGGCGCCGCAGCCAAAAAACCCCGGTGCGCTACACACTCAAGCACCTTATAACCCAAAAGCAGAGTTGGGGTGATTTCGAGGGGGTTACCCAGCCGTCAGTAACGGAGTGAACTTGAAAAACTATCCCAATCGAGGGGGGTTTAGGTACCTGAAAAAACTGCCAAAATTTTATTGGGGTACGGGCCATTTCCCCTTTTTGGTGAAAAAAAATTTTTCTTCAAAAAATGCTCCCCAAAACACTTTAAAGGGTGTTGGGGACGCTAGCTTAAAAACTACTGCTAACATCTAAAACGTCGGCCCCGATTCTGACCCCGAACCCCGGGTGGGGCTACAAAATTTTTATATTTTTCATGGACATAAAGGTTTTTTAGAAAAATTTTCTCTTTTTAAAAAAAAAAAAATTGAAAAAGGTTTTTTTTTGGGAAAGGGTTCCAAATAAGGTTTTAAAAAAAGCCTTAAACAATTGGGATATAATCAAAAAGTAACCATAGTTACTTGACACTTGTTGACGGTATAAGCAGAGTTAGGTGGGAAAGTGCGATACGTAAACAAATAGCGGAAATTTTAAATTTTTCTTCTTTGTGTGGAACGAGAAAAGGTGTCATTATACTCTCATAAAACAAATCAGAAACCGTCCCTGGCCTAGCCCAGATGTAAAAAATTTTTTATAATACAACAGTGTAGGTCTAAAGTTCCATTAGGCTATAGGACTAGATAAATAAATACTTACACTACATGTTTGGACAAGCCCTGGGCCCTTTTCTTAGCCAACCCTAGGCCAGCCACCTTGTTTTGACACTTCCCGCACAAATAACTAGTTTGATTACTACAAGCCTAATGCAGATAAAAAATGGTATGAAGTCCTAGGCTATTCCAAAATTTACGGCAATAATAAGCTTTTTCTTTACTTTTAATAAACTCACGCAATCTCCTGTCACTTTTAAAAAAAATGTAAAACAAAAGATGGTAAAAAATTTTCAATATTCTTCTGATTATCTGATGATTTACATGGCTGTGGGTCAAGGCCGTCTAGATATACCCGCTTCCCTCGTGTGGGTGCAGTGAAATAGGTGTAAAATTACATTAGTTGTGCGTTTGTTTTTTACATGGGAAAGTTTAAATAGGATGTGAGTTGCCTAGACTTAACCAGTCCTTATACCGTCGTTATACCATGGTTATACCAACCTATACCCAGGATGTACATGAATCCGGGCCTGGGATATTTTACATCCTATTGTTATTGCTAATACCAAAAAAATTTTAAACCCAACTTTGATAAAAATTATTATATTTTAACAATAATTTTGTAATGGAACTTGAAAAAGTAATAAGATCACACACATAACAAAAACTTGTAGAAATACAGCCAAACCTTACACACACAAAAGAAATGAGATCTAAAAAAGGGCCAAGCTCAGCTACCATTCCACATTTGCGCATTCTTCATAAACGTACAGTGTCCCATAACAGCATCCTCGAAAAGCTTGGCAAAATAAAATTTGCATGTTATTACGTTTAAATTAATTAGAAAAAAGAACTTGGATGAACTATTTCGCTTAAATTTATAATCGCAAATTCTATTTTGCCAAGCTTTTCGAGGATGCTGTTATGGGACACTGTACGTTATGAATTAAAATGCGCAAATGTGGAAGGGTAGATGAGCTTGGCCTTTTTTTAGATCTCATTCCTTTTGAGTGTGTAAGGTTTGGCTGTATTTCTACAAGTTTTTTTTATGTGTGTTAGATACATACAAGAAGCGACTAAAATCTATCCTCAAGACGCAACTAAACGGTAAAAGCAAAATCACAGCAATAAATACATATGCTATACCAGTACTGACATATTCATTTGGAATCATTAAATGGACACAGACAGACATCCACGCGCTGGAAATATTTACTCGTACTACACTTACTAAACACAGAATGCATCATCCTAAATCAGCAATAGAGAGATTGACACTTCCAAGAGAACAAGGAGGACGAGGCCTAATTGATCTGAACAACCTATATTATAAACAACTAGACATTTTTAAGATTTTTTTTTTAAGAGCAACCAATCCACACTACATAGGGCTGTGGTGCTAGCTGACAAATCATTAACTCCACTCAATCTAGCAAACAAAAATGTTAATCTACAAAGGAAACTCATAACTGACGCTTCAAAAGAGTTACGTCTCTCAGAAAAGACCCTACACAAGAGACAATATGATGAACTACATAAAGGTCACGTAGATATTAAAGCATCAAATTGGTGGTTAAACAATGGGGAACTATTTTGAGAAACAGAAGGTTTTATGCTGGCTATTCAAGACGGAGTGATTGCAACGAAAAATTTAAAAAAAATACATTATACAAGATGCGACAGTAAACGATCAATGTAGAAAATGTAGTGTAAGGGGTGAAAAAAAATCGAACACATCATATCCGGGTGCCAGTCACTATGTCAAAAAAGGATTACCTCTACAGACATAGCCAAGTAGCTAACATTATTCACCAAAAACTAGCAATCAAGTACAACCTCATTGATACACACACACCTTACTACAAATACAAACCGGAGAAAGTACTAGATAGCAAAGATTTCAAATTATATTACGACCGCACAGTTATAACAGACCAAACTATACATCACAACAGACCGGATATAATTATAATTGACAAGAAGAAACAAGAAACTACCCTTATTGACGGGTTTCTGTCCCAATGTGCCATAACGTCGAGCTACATGGAAGAAAAAAATTGACAAGTATAGTGAACTTGCAATTGAGATCAAGAAGATGTGGAAACAGAAAAAGGTAAATACAATCCCCTACGTGATATCTGCTAATGGGATCATACCAAAGAAGCTACATGAAAGCTTTAAACAACTAGGAAACTTCCACCCAATGTTTACATCGAGACTCAAAAGGCAGTAATACCCCAACACGTGTAGAATATTTTCTAAATTTCAAAAAACAAAAAAACGAAAACTCGAGTTTTCCGGAAAACATTTTCCCAACCTGACTGGTTTTCGTGGTTTCCCATAGCCCAAAAGAGCAAAATTTGCTGGGATGGGACGAAAAAATGGGCCACGCCCTTTACACAGCAAAAAAGAAAAAAACATCTACAATTTTATAAATGACTTTTTTAGTTAAGTTAAGACAAGTAATAAGGTAGGTATGTAATATGTTTAACACAGGGAAAGTACGGGACGTAAGTCCGTAAAACCCATTTTGGCCCCGGGTTTGAACCGGGTTCTATAAAAATAAACCCAATAAAATAATAATAAAATAATAAAAATAATAAAAATAATAATAAAAATAATAATAATAATTGTTGCGAGTTTCGCTTGACTCCGGTATGAATATTTAAGGGTGGGGGAGGTAGTTTTTTACCTAGCTGGACTTCTTGAAAAGGGAAACCTGAGTTCGAGTCCCTTCCCTTTGGCAAATTTTTACAGGGCGCCTAGGACGGATCTAATAGGGATCAAGGAAAATAGGGGGATGTAATGGTATTTCAATGGACTTAAAAAACCCTTGAATGTAGCTAGCTTTCGTGACGCCTGAGGGCTACCACGTCAGGGGAAACCAGACATAGCTTTTCTCTGAACTAACGGCCCCCCAAAGTTCAAAGGTCGGGAAGTTCAAAAGCGTCGGGAAAATTTCAAACGTTTGGAAGTTAAAAAGCGTCTGGTTTGTTCAAAGCTCGGGGAATTCAAAGCTTCGGGGAATTTTCAAAGCGTCTGGAAGTTCAAAGGCTCCGAATTTTCAAAGCGTCTCGAATTTCTTGGGATAGGTTTTTGGGTAGGAGGTTTTGCAAAATCAAGAATTGATGTGGGTTTTAATTTTGGGGAACTTATATTGTCTTTAATTTTTACAGGAATGGAGTTAGACAGGGCAGTGTGCAGGAATATCCGAACCCCCCCAACTACAAAAATTTCCACCCTAAACAGGGCTGCTTTTATACCCAAAAGCCCCTTTCCGGGCCAGCCCAACCAGACCACAAAGTTTCACCCACGTGAACCCCGAGGAGGGGGTGCGACCATTTTTGGGGGGAAGGGAAAAAGCTGTGGAAAAATTACCATTCACACAAAAAGACTTTAAAATTTGAAATATAAGAATAAAAAAATTTGGGCTTTTTTTGTTTATGGCTTTTTACTAATTATAAATTTTTTTCTTTGTATTATAAGTTTGTAAGTGTGGTCAGGGTTTTTCGTTTGGGCGGCGGGATTTCCCGCCCCCAGTGACCATAGAACGATGCAAATAAAATATTCATTTTTGGAAAATTGTATTAAAACAATAACGAATTAAAAACGTGCGCGTAAAGTGGGGGGAAAAAGCAACATCTCCCCCCTTTCTAAAATGAGAAAACGTTTCTTTTTTGATTACTTTTACCACCGGAAAGGGCGCACTCGTAATACCCACGCCCCTTCCGGGGTTTTTTTGGGAACCTCGGGGGGGGGTTGAAAGGGGCTCGAACCGGGGGGGGGGGGTTTTAAGACCTAGCCAAGAAAAAAACGACCCGCGGGATGGGAAACGGAGGGTCACCGCCAAGGGGGGGCGGTGACTGTGGTGTGGGAAAGGACCCCCCAAGATGTCCACTGCGAAGCGCCCCTCGAATTGGAAAAAGTAAAAAATGGCAAGGGGGGGGCTTTTTAAAACCTGGTAAGGCCGGAAATCCCAAAGCCCGTCCCCGAATTTTCCCCCAATTTCTGCCACCACCTGCCCCAATGATTTTTGAGGGGGGCTGGGTAATTAGGTTTGAGGGAGGATCTTTTAATAGGATCGTAAATCAGGCGGGTTTTTGAAGCTGTGATCAAGGATTTGAAAGTGGAGGGGGAGTGTGAGGGTTTGGCGCCTGGGTATCTCAGGGTTTTTTGGGGCATTTTGGTTTCGACCCCTCCCCCCCTTTTAAACCCCCGTGACAGGTTTCGCTCTCCCCCCTTGGGACGGGAGGTCGGCTAAATTTGAAAGGACACTCCCCTCTTTCTGTCAGCTGAATGGTATTTGAAAAATGCGGGACTGTTTTTTTAGACCCAAATTTTCCCTTGGTATTTGAACCTCTTCAAAAATGAAAAACTCTTCCGCGGTCTTGTTTTGTAGTTTTCTGGGGGAATTGTCCTGTACTTCCCCCCTTTCTTAACTCAAACTGCTCTTTTTTGGGCAAAACTCATTGAGTTTTTTTGAGGGGATTAGATTTAAAAAACACTTTCACTTTTTGGGGAAAAAACTTTTATTGTCCGACATAATGAAAAGGGCTTTACGGATTTTTTTACCACCAGTAAAGGGTTCTAAGCTTTTGGGTGAGAATAAACCCCAAGCTATTTTTTATCAATCAGTTTTTTGGTGGTATTTCGTAAGTCTCGAAAAGTGAGGGTTGTTTTGTCGTTAGGAAAAGGGTTGTCCTTCCGCAAAAATCAACTTGGGGAACCGGGCCTTCCCGATCTCTTTTTTTGGGCCCGTCTTGAAAAGGGGTAACTCGTTTTTTCTCCCGCGCTCCTCCTTTTTTTCTTTTGGTATTTTTTGTCGGGCAATGCCTATAAAAGTCAGGCGTAAATTTAGGTCTGGAATGTTAAAATTTAAAGGTAAAAACATAGAGGTGCCCCAAAGAGAGAGTCACTTTTTTTAAATAAAACATTTTTAAATGGGTATTTTGCCTTCAGCGCCCCCACCGGGAGTTTAGTTTCAAAGGGCCCACCGGACCTGGATGCAATTTTTGAATGTTTCCAGTGAATATTTTTCCCTTTCGACGTCGGCCCCCGAAAAAGTACTCGATTTTCTTTGACTTGTGCCAAATCATTTTATTTTTATGTTTTTTCTCTCAAAAACCCTTTTAAACCAGCACCTTTTGGGAATTTACTTTGGGGCGAAATCGCAGATTTTCCGGGGTTTGTCGGGGGGTTTTTTAAAAATTTAAACTGTTTAATTGTTACCGGGATTGGCCAAGTAAACTACTATTCATTGTGTTTCTTAGGGAGCCCCCAAGTGACCACCGAATAACCCGTTTTTAAAAAAGGGACGACCCCCTTCTACGGGTAACCCCAATTCCCCAAAGCAATTTTTTTTAGGGGATGTATAAAATCTCTGAGATCCTGTATCTTTTATTGCTGGGTTAGTCAAACTCTGCCCAAATTAGCCCTTCAAATCTTAACTTAAAACGGTTTAAAGGGGATGA
Source organism: Sweltsa coloradensis (assembly GCA_024449915.1). Classification (NCBI taxonomy): domain Eukaryota; kingdom Metazoa; phylum Arthropoda; class Insecta; order Plecoptera; family Chloroperlidae; genus Sweltsa; species Sweltsa coloradensis. The sequence goes on from JAMZAV010000874.1 coordinate 228,787, forward strand.
CTTTTTAAAGTGACTTTTAAATGTTAGCCAGTGATGAAACCTTTTTGTTTTTGTGTGATGTTTTTTAAATCGGTTTTCATCCGTTTTTGGTTAATTGGAATTTCACCCACATTATTGTTCATTTTTTCCCTTCACAAAACTGCATTTTTAACGTTTGTTTTTGCATGATTTCGGGGGAAAGGGCCCTTTTAAATTTGGGGACATGAGAAAAAGCCCTTTTTATCATTGCCCTACGGCCTCCTCTTTTTCAATGTCATCGCCAAAGCTTTGTAACATTCGTGCGAGGGATTTGTTTTCAAAAACAAGCACTGTTTGTGCGAGGGCCCTTAGCATTATTCTTTTTTCAATAGGTCATCGCGGTAGCAATATTAGGTTGGCCCCGCTTTGTGTGAATTACATGGGAACCGCGTAAATTCCAAAAATGGTTTTTGCCCGCCTTTGCGCGTTTTCGCTCGTAAAATTTATTTTTCAAAAAATTTTAAATAAAGAAAGGGCGGTTTCATCCATCCCGGTTTTAACATGAAGTTTTTAAAAAGGGTGCGTTTTCCCCTCCCAAAACCTTTATTAGCTTCCCTTTTGGGAAAACAAAATTTTTACCCCTTGGGAAAAAGAATGAAATTTACTATTGATTTTTGACCACGCCCAAGTTTTCTAGTCGCGAAGTTGCGGGATCAATTTTATCGTACAGTGGGCTATATCCGACAAAACGTTTCTTGGGCATTGAATTTTGTTTTAGTAGTTCGCGGATATACACGTCAATAAGAACGTTTTTGTTTTCCCCTTTTTTTGTTTTTAAATGCCCCGATTTCCCCAAATGTAAAAATAGGGTTTATTTACCCGTATAACTTTAAAATATTTTCCCTTGGGGGGCGATCCCTTTAAACCCTGCACTGAGACAGTACCCGAAACTTGTCTTAGGCGCCCAAATTTTTTTATCCTCTGGGTTTTTTTGAATTGGCCCCAAAACCCCAAACCTTTCCCCCAACCTTGCCACTGAATTTGTTTTTTTCTCAGTCCGGGAAAAAAAAGTATTTTTTTTGAGTATCGCCAGATTACTCGGGAATTGGTTTCGTGATGTGGAAAGCGGTTTTTCCATTCGTTTATTTAAATTTTCCCCTACGAGTTTTTTTTTAAAAGTAATGAATTTTTCGCGGTATGATTCAATTGTACATTTCGTCCCCTATTGCGTCCTCACCTATGGACTGTCCTCTCCCAAAACCGGAAAAAAATGCTTCAAACTATGCTTTCTAATCGGGTTTCCCATTTGTGAACAAGTGTAGCAATTCCGGAACCCCCCCCCCCCCCCCCAAAAACCCCCCCCCCCCCCCCCCCCCCCCCCCCCCCCCCCCCCCCCCCCCCCCCCCCCCCCCCCCCCCCCCCCCCCCCCCCCCCCCCCCCCCCCCCCAAATTTCCCCCCCCCCCTTCCCCCCCCCCTTTTTTTTGGGGGGGGAAATTTTTCCTATTCCCGCCAAAAATTAGTTGAACCTTTCCCAGGAATTCGAACGGGGGTCCCCTGGGTCTTACGGGTTAAATTTTTTAAATTTGGCCCAAGACTTTTGGGGTGGTCGGGCCTGGGGGCCCCCGTCGGGGTTGCAAGGGGGCCCCCAAAATCGGGGGTTTTGAATTTAAAAGTTGGGGGGGGTTTAAAAATTTTCCAAAACTCATTTTCAAAGGCCCGGAAATTCCAAAAACCTTTCCCGAATTTAAAACGCCCGGAAGGTTACAAAAGGTCGGAAAATTTAAAAGGGAATTTAAAGGTTAATTTCAAAGGCTAAGTCTTAGGTAGGTGTAGGAGGGGGGGCAAAATTTAAAGGGGGGGGAGGTTTGGTTTAAAATTAAGGTTTTGAAATTCTGGGCAATAAACCCCTTTAATTCAAACTTGGGTTAAAGGGGGCAAATTGGAAAAAATTAAATTTTCCCCGGAATTTAAATCCCAAACCCCAACAAACCCCAACTTTTTTAATTTTTAAAAACCCAAAAAGAGGCTTGGCTTTTTTAAAAAACCCAAAACAAAGGTTTCCTTTCCAACCCCACCACGCCAAAACACGGTTTTTCCCCAACACTACCGGCCAAACCCCCGGAAAAGGGAAGAGGAGGGGGGGCGACGCAGTCAGTTTGGCCCGGGAAAAGAGGGAAACTGTGGAAAAAATTTCCATTTAACCAACCCAAAAAACATAAAAATGAAAAAATAAGAAAAAAAAATAAAATTGTCTTTTTTGCTTTTGGGTTATTTCTAATTATGAATTGGGTTCCTTTTCATTATAATTTTCTGTATAGGGGTGGTCCAAATGGTTTTTGTTTTCCCGCGGGATTTCGCCCCCAGGACCCCCCTCGGACGCATGCAAATAAAAATTTTTCCCTTTAAATTGTTTTTTTACCCTCCCTAATTGTAACCCTGCGCGTAAAGTGGGGAAAGGGCCACAAAATAATAAAAATAAAATAATAATAATAATTTTAAAAAAAATAATAAAAAATAATAATAATAATTTATAATAATAATTTTTTTATAATTATAATAAAAAAAATAAAAATAAATAAAAATAATTCAAAAGGGTTTACGCCAAAACAAAGAAAAAAAATTAAAAGAATTCATTCAAAGAATATTTTTGGGTTAAAATTTAAAAAAAAAAGGGGAAATGCTCTAGCTAAGAGATTAAAAAGATATAAAAAAAGTAAATATTAGAAAAAAACAAAAAACCCAATTGTTTTTAAAGGGAAAAAGGAAAAAAAGTTTTTTCCCAAAAACTATCTAGTAACCCCCCCCCCAAGAAATAAAAAGGAAAAGGAAAAAACCAACTAAGGGCAGAGGTAGAAGAGTTTTTGGGAAAAGGAAAATGGGGTAGCCCGGTAAAACACAACCAGGATGCCCAATGGATTCAAGATGAAATAGCTAGGATGAGCGATATTAATGAGATGAGATTCGAAGGTATAACTATTGATGAATTAAAGTCGACAATCAGTGCTACACATCGCTGGAAAGCACCAGGTAATGATAATATTCAAAATTTTTGGTATAAGAAATTCAATACTACTCACAATCAAATTAGAAAATGTCTCAACGAGTTAATAAATGGAGTTAAAGAAATACCCGAAATTCTTTACTGAAGGAGTAACCTTTCTCAAACCAAAGGACAATGACACGAAGAACCCAAGTAAATATCGGCCAATTACATGTCTACCAACTATATATAAAATATTGACTTCATGCATAACAAATAAAGTATATAATCATTGCGAAGAACACAATATCATGGCCGAGGAACAAAAAGGATGCTGTAAGAACTCGCAGGGATGTAAAGAACAACTTATTATTGACTCTACTGTAATGAATCAGGCACACAATAAGAAAAGGAATATTCACGTAAACTACATTGACTACAAGAAAGCCTTTGACTCAACACCACACACATGGCTTATTCAGATTTTACAAATATATAAAATCAACCCAGTAATTGTAAACTTTTTGAAGACAGTAATGGAGACATGGAGAACAACACTAAAACTAAATATGAAAAACCAGCAGATAACTACAGATCCAATACAAATTAAACGTGGCATTTTCCAAGGTGACTCATTAAGTGCATTATGGTTTTGTCTGTCATTAAACCCACTGTCACATATGCTTAACGAATCGGACATACGGATTTAAAATTAAGGACAATAATGTGGTATGTCACACAATTTCCCACCTATTCTACAATGGATGACCTAAAGTTGTATGCATCAAATTTGCTCAACTAAACAGTCTAGTCAATACAACATTAGAATTTAGTCAAGATATCTGCATGGAGTTTGGAGTAGACAAATGTAAGCGCTACATATCGAAAAGGGTAAGGTTACACAAGCAGAAGAGTTCCAGCTAGATGATGGAAATAGGATTGGAATAATGGACGATAACGATGTATACAAATATTTAGGATTCTCACAAGCTGCCAGAATTGAACATAAAGTTATGAAAGCAAAATTGATAGATTACATACAAGAAAGACTAAAGTCTATCCTCAAGACGCAACTAAAACGGTAAAACAAGATCACAGCAATAAATACATATGCTGTACCAGTACTGACATATTCATTCGGAATCATTAAATGGACGCAGACAGACATCCACGCGTTGGAAATATTAACTCGTACTACACTTACCAAACACAGAATACATCATCCTAATCAGCAATAGAGAGATTGACACTTCGAAGAGAAAAAGGAGGAACGGGGCCTAATTGATCTGAACAACTTATATTATAAACAAATAGACATTTAAGAAAATACTTTTTTACAAAACAAACCAACCCAC